>UXGC01000809.1:0-52753 GCA_900480045.1 Eurytoma adleriae | reverse complement strand
AAGTGGGAGTACCGCTGTATAAATCGAAGGTGGCGCTGCCGCACCATTACGACTGCAGCCGCGGCGCTAATTTTTTTTAGTGTACCATAAAATTCTTTCTTGTGTAATTGTGCACGAAGCTAATATGATAGTAGAAGCTATCTTCAATAACGAAATTATTTTATGTTTCAGAACGCACACTGGATATAAGCCACTAAAATGTAAATATTGCCTGAGACCCTTCGGTGACCCTAGCAACCTCAACAAACATGTTCGTCTTCATGCAGAAGGTGGAGAGAATCCTTACAGATGTGATCTTTGCGGTAAAGTACTCGTAAGGAGACGAGATCTCGAAAGGCACATCAGATCTCGACACCAAGACAATACCGATCACATGTCCGATGTTTCATCAGATGGAATGGATGTATGATAGTTTACTGTTGTTGATATTTTAACAATATCAAAATTTTGTACATAGGTCGTTTAAACAATTGAGGTTGAAAATCAGTAATTAAATTAGTAATTTATTTTTCGACTATCAAGTCAAGAATTGCGTTAATTGAATGTTAATATTATTCTACTCAGATAGATTTTGCTTATACTAGTGATATATTATTTTTTCAAGCAAATGTTTGATACTTTAAAGTATAAATATGAAATTGTAAATAAATATAATTCTTAAATTTTCTATATTCTTACGTAATGGTGATTAGAAGATGTAAAAGATTTGACAAATTTGACATTAGATAATATACGAAAATAATATTATTTATCTGTGTCATAAATGAACTATTTACTTTTAACTTTTCCTATATTACTTTTTTTAATTTGGGTGAACCTGAGAATATACAAGTCTTAAAGAGGCAAAATAGGTTCCAAGTGTTATAGAAAAAGGGCAGACTGTTTGCTCGCGATGAGAAACGAATTCGCGGCACAAGGTAACAATAAAAGTTGTAAAATAAATTAGCTGTAAAACAAATCAAGCTATCGCGGAACAAAGAAAAACACAAACAGTTGATTTTCTCGAAAAATAATAATAAAAATAACTTTAAAAAAGTAGTTTTAAATAACGCCTATAATACATATGAGTCTGTAAAATTTGTATTATGATTAGCCGTATAATTATTTTAAAAATTATCATGCGTTAACGCGTTAAGGTTTCAGCGACCACTAGTGGAGTATACTGGAGTAAAAATGCGCTGCGTTCCCTCACGGTATCTTATTAGATGCAAAATTATATTTTTCTTTTTCATTATTTTGTTATATTGTTGTTCACATTCATTGTTTTATTATATATGTTTTTCTTTTATATTGTTATATCCTAAAATATCCTTTCTTTTATATTGTTTATATCCTTAAAATATCCTTTATTTTTGATAATGTTTATTATGTAATGAACTTCTAACCCGTATAATTTCTTAAATAAATAAATAAATAACTTATATTTCCGTTTCTTGGGAATATCTTAAAAACTAAATGTATGATACCGACATTTTTCTTTTTTTAAAATGCAGTTAATTGAAAAATCTACAAGAGTAGAATTAATTAAAATGTTTAACATAAGAAATTAACAGAAAAAATGAAAAAAATATCATTTTAATAAAAATGAATACAACATTTATATAAAATTTTTCCTTAGATAGGAATCTTTACATTATTTATAACTATTAATTTTAAATTTATCTTTGCCTAGTTAAAACACGATTTATTGCAAAAAATTTAAAATACCTTTGTAACAAACCGTAACAAAAAATAAAGGTTCAACTGCAGTAGTACAAAACCCTTGAGCACATTTATCTGCCCAACGCAACACTGTAAATCAGTGTTTTTACGACCAGCATGTGTTCGTAAAATGAGACGAGCGTAAAAACTAAAGTTTTTACATCACTTGTCAAGTATTTCATCTAAAATTTTTACTTGCAAATAATGTTTTACGAAAATGAAAATGCAACGAAACATGGATAAATTTATAACAATATATAAAATTATATTTAAAACATGAAGAATAGACAACAAGTTCTTATTCTAAAAGTTATTGTTACAACTTGTAGGGTAAGAGGCCTTGCAGGCAATGCATTACATTTTAAACAAAAACATTTTACATAGTATTAGAAATCTTTTATTTTAATTTTAATTAAAAATCATTCTATAGATAATGTGTAGTTTTTTGTAAGAGCAAGTTGTGCAATACATTAAACATACTCCATAGCGTCGCTCCTATCGAAGAAAAGCACATTTCACTTTTTCCGACAAAAAAAGCACAATTCAAATTTGCTATGAAGAAAAGCACTTTTCGGAATTTTGCTGCGAAGGAAAGCTTATTTCGCGACTTCCCCGCGAAGAAAAGCACATTTCACGAATTTCCCCTTGAACAACAGAAATTATTCAAAAACTTTAAACTTTTTAAAGCCGCTTAATAAACGCCCTATTTAAAATTTGTGCTGCAAAAAGACACATTTTGCTAGATTTCCATGAAAAAAACTAAAGTATTAATTAAATTATAAAATTCACTTTTAATATAATAAATTTATAATAAAAAGGTCTGCAATAATTCAGGAATTTTTTAACATTAAGAATAAATCCAAAGGTACAACAAAAATCTTGGAACTTTGCAAAGTAAAAGATCGATAGGTAAATTACGAACGAGGAAAATTAAAAGCTTTAGTTTTCCTATTTCATATAGTAGTAAATGCTCTTGAAATTTTCGTTATCTTATTTTTTCATTATTCTCATTGTTTTTTGCTTGCATTAAACTGGAGATTTGTCCTGCAAGGGCGAACCGAAGACACATATCCTTCGGTAGTTTTTCTCCCTGACAGAAAACGCGCGCTCGCTTGTGAAAAGGGGCGGGTGACTGTGGGGCGGTTTCGAAGCCGAGAGAGGTATGCATGCGTATGTATTAACCAGCACAGGCGTACATATACAATGTAATACGCGCGAGTAATCACTATGATTGCGGTGGGTGTTGCAAATCCTTAACTTTAATAGCCTTGACCAAAAGTATGCGAACGAGCACCGGGTAAGGTACATAGGTGTTCGCGAACCGGGCGATGTGAAACTTTTATCGTCTTCTCCCTCGTTCTCCCTGCCTTTACCTTCTTCTCTCTTTTTTAATCTCTGCCGCGCTCCCCCTCCCACTCTCTTTCTTTTTTACTGTTTTCCTCTTTCATTCTTACAGTGCGCCTCGTAATTTTTCTTACACAAGAGGAGAGGGGAGGAGAAGAGCGAGAGAGCGAAAGAGAAAGAGAGAGGGTAGACGAAGATGATAAAAAAGAAAAGCCCTTTTTCTCGTATTTTATTTCCATTCTCATTTTATTCTCTGTGCTCTTTTATTCTCTTATATTGGAAGAAGTATCATAAACGCTTTAGGCTCATCTCCGACTGTACCTGCGCGAGTCGCTGCTTGCGTTCCGAATTAAAACTTACTCGAGAAGAGTCGGAAGATTGAAGAAAGAAGAAAATGAATAAGCTCTGAATATATATTTGCAGTGTATTCTTTCGCTGCGAGATACATAATTACATTATTTGCGATCGATTTAATTTACAGCCTTTAAATGACTACTGGTTTTCAATTCGTTTAAAAACATTTCAATTACCCACAACTGATTTATTTATGTTGTTTTATTTAATACCTGAATTGCAATGCGTGGAAACGATTAAAATAGAAGTGAATTGAAAAATTAAATGTTATTACGAGTAAATGATACTTATACCATAAAAATACATAATTTTTGTAGGTGAACTTATGTACGTATAAAAAATAGTTATAAATAATGACAGATAACTTTCTTTCAATTTCTTCGTCTACCCATAATTATTTTTAGCTTACATTTGTGAAAAGTTTGGGGAGCAGCAGTAGTAGAAAGTGCGCCCAGCGTACATGTGTTGACTAACTAAAATTCAATTGGCGCTTTCTTTCTGTTCTGCAGGATTTGGGTTTAATCCATGTTTATCTTTATGTAGGACTCTGATCGTCGAAAGGCAAAATTGTACAAATAAAAATATTTTGATTAGCAGTCTTAAACAAAGTTTAAATAACGTGTTCGTATATTACAAAAGGAATCCTGCTAACTAGAAGAGGATATACCCTTTGGGTCACAAATTTTTACGAAACTTTATAAAGTTATTTTATTTTTTTTTTATTTAAAATTTTTTATTTATTGTTTCTACTACAATTCGTCTTATAAGATATAGAAATTCTAACAAAGAAGAAGAAAATTGAGTCGGAGACCTCTAATTTTAAAAGCTTTCTGTTTTGATGCGATTTGATAAAAAACATATTGATCATTACAACTTTTGCTGAATTCCCATTCAAATAACAAAACATCAACCAAAGTTTCGTAAGAATACATGATCCAACGAGTATGTCCTCTCCTAGTAAAATTCAATGTACAGTACAGCATTATGCATCTGCAACATCCATATTTATAAAATAGTACCGATGAAATATATTTTCATTTAAAAGATTCAAACAATATGTAACCACAGTATGTACCCTTAAATACGAACAAGTACATAGTTTCAAACTCACGCAGCGTGATGTGAGCTATAATGCACAACAATTTTAATGAGATGCTCTGCCCTACTTGTCGCACTTTCAAGTCAGACACACTTACCCAAACATCGAATTAGGACCAATATAGATTGATTTTACGTAAGAAAGTCGAGGAAATATTTTAATCATTGGATCACTTTCTGTGCTAATTTTAATTAATGATGAACACCTGGTCAGAAATATGTAATTACCAACATCGATATTTTCTTTGTTTTTTTAATAAGTTAACGCCCTATACAAAAATTTTTGTCTGTCTTTTCTTACGCATCATTTTTAGGTAAGTCTTTTACTGTCATATAGAAAAAAAGTATGTCGCTATAACAGTTTTAAATGCTTAGATGCGTCATTCTGATTATAGCGGGGACTAAAGGTTGCTTTGTGAATTTTAATTCGAAGACAACTTATAAATAGTTTGCAATTAAAATTAATATTGAAAGCTACCGTTTTTTCTGCATGTGCAGCTTTGACTAAAAAATTCGAACTATATTTAACTTTAAAAAGGGAACTTAACTGATACTCATATCAGTATAAAAACTGAAATAATTTATTAGTTGATAAAGTGTACCAAATGCACTACCAAGTGTTGCATTTACTAATTTACTATATGATATAATTTAGAATCAAGAATTTATATCAAAATCAGCATAAATGCTTTTACGATATAATAGTATAATACCTTATAGAAAACAAGCATGTATAAATCCATTAATGGTCATTACATAAGATACACCAAATCATAAAATGTTTATCTACATCAAAATAAACATATACGACTTACGCAAGCTTAATTAAAGGAAAAACTAGTTTATTCCTTAGTGCGTTACATCGTAAATCTACATTCGTAAAAGAAAAACAGAAAAGAAGTGACTTCCTGTGTCCTCCACATTCAAGACAACAAAAAAGAAGGCAATGGTTTTTCGGTGTGTGTCTCCTTGATAATTTGCCCTACAAAAAGTAGAGGAACGTAAAAAGTAGGAAACGAAGGATGATGTGCAAACCTTACGAAATGTAGAAAATGGGCCAAATCCGCGGAATTATCCCACTACTACTACGACAAAAATGTATACACGACAGAAGGTAGTAATACAGTCATCGCTTGGCCACGCTTGCGTTTAAATTAACAGACGTAATCCTCCAACTCTGTTGTAACCCTGAGCCTGAATGAGAGAAAAAAAGACGAGCAGGCGTAGAAGATTATTAAGCGACTCTGACGCGTCACACTATTTAGGAAAGATCGCGGGTAAGGTCGCCACTATTACGACCTTACATGCCGTCACTATTTAATTCTACGATCTTTCCTATAGCGGCGGTCGAAAAAATGGAATAGCAGAAAGAAAAAGTAGGAAAAATTCAAAGTCGTTGACAGTTGCGAGTTCCCCGGGCACGTATATTGTGCGCTTCCTGCGTGCCGTTTACACAAGCGGCCTATGAGTCGACTGACTTGATTCTCTTTCCCTCTCTCTATCTTGCTGTCTTTCTGTTTTGTACCGCCACACTTAACGGCACCGACGATAATACGTGATTAACGTTTCCAGTAAAACTATTAAAAGAGCACTTGCGAGTGCCTCGCGGCTACAGTGTCATGCATTTCTGGTGCTGCGCGATAGACAGAAACTATAACTTTGACTTTTCACGAAATGAAAAAACGCTTAAGTTATACCAACAAATGTGAACGCATATATTGAATATGCTTATCTTTTTAATATTTTGTGAACTATTCACTGCAGACATATCAAATACAACACATTTTTATGCTTATGTAAACATTTTTCTTCTTGTATTTCTTTTACTTGGGCCAACGAATTCGTTGCTTAGGCTTACTTTACATTATTACACTACGCACCTTAATCGAGCAATTAAATTAATGAATATCTCGTGAATTAATATTTATAGCTTCTATCTTTTAATATAAAAAAAAACAATAATCACAATTGGACTACGATCACAATTATTAAAAACTTGTTTTAAAAATTAAAGAGCAATATGTTTAATTTGATTTATAAAAAAATAAGATAATTGTACAAAAATATATAACAATTAAGGAATATTTTACTCAATTATAATAAACAACTTAAATATTGATCTTGAAAAACTCTTGTATTAATGAATTAATAATTAAAAATTGTTACTTATACGAAGCGATTTTTTTCTCACAGCTTTCGGAAAAAGAGAACAATTCCGTTCCATTCAAAGCAACTAAATAATATTTCTTTGTGAAATAGGCAATTAATGTGAAATTTAATAATATGAGAAAAATTTTAGTTACCAATTGAGATAAGAATTTTTATGGGGGAAAGCGGGGCTTAGTGGACCATAGGGCAATGTGAATTTTCGGGACATAGTGGGCCACCCCGTTAAATATGTTTCATTTGCTGTAAAAACATTTCTTGACAAACTTGTTTAGAAATGTTTTTAACAACAAATAACCATATTTAACAAGGTGGCCCATTTATGCCCCGAAGCTTCACTTTGCCCCGATCTTAATATCTAAAAATAATTCACCAGATATCATGAATTTAACAAATGGTTAAGTTGAATTAAGTGTGCGAAGTGAAATTTCAAAGATTAAAATATAATAAAGAGGGAACGTTCTATTTTACTTCTTTACCAAAGTACATAAAAAATAATAAACATTGATCTATCTTTTTTCAAGGGAATAGATATTTTAGTGGATTAATTCAAATAGTATTTGACATAAATTTATAAAAATAAATAGAGAAATAAATAAAATAAATAAATAATAAATACTTACATAATTTAATTTCTTGGTAAACTAATAATTACTTATCATCAATTGTAATAGTATTATCATCATAATATAAATTAGTATTATCATAAATCATATAATACTCTCATTCATTCTTACTCTTATTCATACTTATACTTTATACTTTTTTAAACGTTTACTATACTTATACTTTTTACTTATTCAAACTTTTACTATAATTGTACTTTATACTTATTTAAACTTTTACTATACTTGTACTTTATACTTATTTAAACTTTTACTATACTTGTACTTTATACTTATTTAAACTTTTACTATACTTATACTTTATACTTATTTAAACTTTTACTATACTTGTACTTTGTACTTATTTAAACTTTTACTGCACTTATACTTATTTAAATTAAACTTAAAAATATACAACTCTGGAATTCTGAAACAAACAAAAAAAGTAATACATTAGATTTTCATTTATGTCGTAAATTTAAATTCAATTAAAAATAAATTGATTTTTTGGGATAATCGGGATAACGTAACTACTTTTTAAATACATTAACAAAATCGTGAAATTTTGTATTGTAATCGCTAAATAATTAAACTTAAATATATATATTAATTGAAGAGATTGTATCACAGTTACTAAAATAATCTCCACACAAAAATAAAAAGAATTTTATTTTTGTAAAACTAGAAAGGTCAGGGCAAATTCAATCGGGATATTTTAATTTACATATTTTAAATAAAAAGGTTTGTCCAGTTGATATTACGTGATGGGCTTGGATAAAACTCAATAACTGGTTTTACAATCAATGTGATACATAAGAAAATAAAGAATAAGATAAACCTCATAAATTAAATAATAAATCATTATCATAAATAATGATTAGTAATTTTAATTTTTGCAAACATACACTTTTCTTCGCTTCAAGATTATTAAGCGTTTCTTTACTAACAAAGTAAATGAAGAATTGTATACGTTCACGTATTATAAATTCGATCAGTTTATCAACTAAATCTTTTTTAAAACTTTCGTGCAAAGAAAACACTAATTTCTTTATGTTGAAAAATCCACTAATCTTTTTTCTATTAATTATAAACAAAAAAAGATAAATGTATGAAGCACTGATAATAAGATCGTTTTATGAGTGATATAAATTTTGTTTACTTGTTTCAAAAAACTGAACTTATCTTTACGTTGAGGATATTAAAATTATAAATAAGATATTTATAATTCCAATGCAGTATCATTGCCATTACATCTACATTTAATCGAATAATTATGAATAATAAATGTTTAATATTATCATCATTGCAATTGAAAGTAATTTATAAAGCTAAAATGTTTCAAATTTAAAATCCAGGTTCACATCTTTCAGCTAAATGTAATCTCCGTTGAACATGAATTTTCGGCAACAAAATAAACATTTTACTACGAGGCACAAAATAGAACGTCAAACAGTGGCCGAGCTATGCTTTTAAGCTCGTGAAAAGAAACGCAAGAATCTTTGCCCGTCTCAAAGGAGCGCTAATAAAAAGCGAGGCGAGAGACAAGACATAATGAAAACACTGCAAGTTTCTTAGGTTGTGTAATTTTTTCTCATAATATACGCGAGGCGTGTAAATCCGCTTCTCCGGGACGCACAATGGAATCTTATTGAATAAGAGGCTGCACACGCGCGCGCGCGACCACGCAACGGTGTGTGAGCGAAGCGCACCGGCGTCGACTCTCTCGCGCGCGGGGATATACCCTGTAACGTGCGTGAATTTCGACGCGAGGCGTACTATCATGCGGCCGGCGCGCGCTGCTCGTGGGACGTCCTCCTCTTTCCCTCGGCGTCCTGCGTGAAAATCCTCCGGCGCTCCAGCGGTGTGCGTTCGCTCGGCTACACAGGTACGTGATACCTGCGCGGCTGTGTGAGCGCCGCGCGCCGCGGCGATGGTATAGTAACGGCGGCGGCGGCGGCGCAGGCAGCGGTGGTAGTGGCAGCGAGAGCGAGCGATTACTACTAGCCGACGTACCTTGGGTGGACCCTCGGGTCGCCGCCTGCCTCGCTCGCGCCAGTCCTGCACGAGCGAGCGACCGAGCGAGAGAGGAGCCCGGCTCGCGAGCCTCCGAGGCACCCACACCTCCAGCGTACGTCTTACTATCGGGGCACACACGCTTTACCTCGGGGACGCGCGCGCGCGCCGCGCGTATACACTCCTCGCCTTGTGTAGGCGTGCTTGGAAAAGTTTACTGAACCATGGGATATTTGTCGTTCCCCGAAGGTTTGTTACCTCTATCTTTTCTTACGGCTGCTTCGATGCATCTCGCGAGCAAATATCTTCTCTCGAACTTTGCGCCGTTCGCCTATACCAACATTTGCCTTTTGTCAGGCTATTTTTCGAATAGTCTTGTAGACTTTGCTTGGGGGCTGGTCTTTTTAGTGTTATTGTTAGCATGTGAAATATCATATTTCAGGTTTGATTAATTGTACTTCTAATTGCATTATTGACAATAACTTTGAGGGAAAAATTAATTTCCATTCATTTTTTACAATTAATATTATATTTGTGCGAATTCAAAGTTGTGCAAATTTTAGCAACAATGAGTTTAATCCTTTATTAAGATTCATTCTTAAATTTCGCCAGTTTCGCACTGCATTTTAACTAGACAAAATTTCTTGAATTCTTTCATAACACTCCGCTCTCCACTCACTATCTAAATTGAAAACAATATAAGTACAGTTTTTCATAAAAGTAAAAAGTGAGACACTTTTTGCAGAGACAAATTTCACTTTAAAAATAAAAGTGTGTTAGAGTAATATATTTAGCAAAATACTTTCACTGTTTCTCCCAAGATAAAATTAACTACAAAAAAAATTACGCACATCTAACTTTTCATTCACTTAATTCTTTTTGCAGTAATTAAACTTGTATCATTAAGATTTGCAGATTAAGAATTTTTCGCATATTTTACAAACTTTGCATACTTCATCCTTTTTTTAAAACTGGTCTAATAAAAACAAAGATTACCGACTGTATCTAATATATCCCGGCGGAGTAAATTTATGAAATTTAAATTTTTCCCTTTATATTTACGTAACGTAGAAATAATATTGCAATGCAAAATTTAAGTAATTATTTTATACTGTTTTCAGGAAGTGAATTAATCAGAAAATTTACATAAAATATCCTTAAGACCCAAGAAGACAAACGTTAGAAAATAGCCGGAGAAACTAACGCAGAGAGTGCAATAGACCCGAACAAAAAAAGAGATCGAAAATTAAACTTTCCTATGAAACCGAACTTTTCGTGCAAACAAACGAAAGCCAATTCAGCGTAGCAGAAATGAAAATGCGCCGGCGTGGCAAATCAACAATAAAATCTAAAAAAATATAAACCCAAGGAAGATTCCCCGCCAGAGTGAGAAGAAGGATCCCGATGCGCTTGACCGCGCGATCGGCAAGGGAGTAGCCGAGGAGTAAATCATAATCGCCGCAGAACATCAACGCCCGAAAGACAGAAAGGAAGAGAAAGAGAAGAAGAGCCGAAGGGGGGGACTAAGTGATCTATCGCGCGGAGATCCGCGCAACGAGCGAAGAGTGACCGATCGATCGTCCAGCCGATTCATCGTGTAAGTAGGCGAGCGAGGGATCGGCGAACCCATCGCATCCTCCGATTGACCATTCATCGTCCGGTCGATCCAACGTCCGAGGCCTTTCGTCCGCGGCGGATAAAAAAAAAGCACGGCCAATAAAATTTACGTAAAACTCCCGGCAAACAGAGGAAAGTGTAACCGACTCGCGCGAGTGCAACGTTCGGTGAATCGCCGATTTGCTCCACTAGGCGCCGATTCGATTCTCCTGACGGAGGATAATGATATCGGCGGGCTCGCGGCCACGAGTCGAGGGGCGATCGATGCTCGAGAGACGCGAATGCGAGTCCGCATAATCGATCGATCGGCGACGAGCGCTCGCGATCGGAATGCTAATAGAGCAACTCGAGACGGCCAGTTGTTGCTTATCGTTGCGAGCGAGCAACGGCGTTAAGTCCAGCAACGAGATCGCGCGAAATCGCTGCCTCCGAAAGCGGCCAGTCCCGACGACGGGGGCCGAGTAGGGCGCGCGCTAGAAAAAAAAGGGGCAAGTTCGTTTGAGAAGCAGTGACAAACGGAGAGGAAAAAAAACCAACAAAAGGGTCGTAAAAACCACAAGTGTCGGAGTGCTTAAAAGGAGGGTGTGACTTAGCTTTACGATTCCGCGGGTATTGTACGGAGTACTTAGGTTAAGCTGTGTCTTCGTTCGTCCGCGAAGCGTGAAGTACGTAATGCGCAGTTGTTCGCACGAGAAAGCAGAGAGCGGGAAATCGGAAAAAGCAACGCGAAGCGGGTAGAATTTCACCTCTCATGGGAGTCACCCGCGAGAATCCTCCGGTCAATTTGCCGATCTCATGAGGCGTAACAGCGGCTCCTGGCGGCAGCCTCGTCATGGCGCACGGAATCAGCAGTCGTCGGGCCAGAAAGCGACAGTGCCGAGTGACATAATTGAAGAAAGTGCTATTGTATATATCGAGAGTATCCAGCGTACCGGTTAACTCGGGTAATGGCCATAGTGAATGCTCGATTGCTCGACCGCTGGACTCGAAAGGAAACTCGCTCCCTCGAAAGCTGAAATCCCGCAAAATCAGCTGCATAATCCGTGTTCCTTTTTTTCTCTCTTACCCCTCTTTTCGCTCGACGTTTTGCACACTGCCATAAACGGGGGAAACTGATAGATCGCGTGACAAACGTTACGAACAATGTCATCGAACGGCGAATTCTCAACGATGTCAAGCGGGGAGGTACCATCACTGCCGAAATCGTTGCCGTCGTCGCGCGAGGCCACGGCCGAGGGTAATTCCAACTCGACCGGCAGCTACATGCCCCTCAGAGATTTCCTGGACAGATTCTCGTTGCCGAGGGTGGTGAGGATCGAGGGCAGTGCTGGACGGCCAGTACTTCTATACAAGCAGCAGCAGCGCTCGCTCAGAGTCACCGCCACTTTGTTGATGCATCGCTACCGGCACGACGTCAAAGTAGGACCGGAAATTGTTATTCCCGAGGGGTATCCGGGTAAGTTCATAAATCACTTACACTTATTTTAATATATTTTCAGCAGAAAATTAGTGGGTAAGGTGATCGCGAATATACTTGCGCTCAAGATATTCACTCGGAGAGGTACTTTTACATGCCCTTCGAAGCATACAAATTAAAATCATAAATTGTTAAAAATTCCTTCGTACGTTGGAGACGGTATAACTTTTGAAAAATATAATAGTATTATTTTAAACGCAAATAACGATAAAAATAAGTTTGCTTTTAAATTTAAAATACTTGCAGATAATTTGACTAAAATAGTTAGGAGGGTACATAAAATGCGGCAGGAAAAAATAACTCTGGTACATAAGTACTCAAGACAACTAAAATAAATCTGCAAAGTTATTCTACCTTGCATGGAAAAACTAGAAGAGCAGCCTCTGCATTTGCATTCTGCTAAATTCCTAACAGATATTCAAATGTAGCTCATCCAGTTCGTATGACTGGCAGTATTATTTTTTTTGTGTAAACTTTTACTTCCGACCTGTGCAGAAGAGAAACTTAAATTACGATGATGGCAAGTTACAAGGTCTTGTTATTTATATTGACGCGAAAGTATTACGAAACAGCCTTGCCTGCAAGCGTCCGATGAAAGTACGTTTCAAAGAATCATCGAGTACGTTTTACAAAAGTGTAAAGTAACTTGCACAGGTAATATTTGTAATACACCCTATTTTAAATATACTTTTAACTATTCTATGCCTATGATTTATTTCCGTTATTATGAGTGAAATTATCGAGCGTCAAGCCATTTATTCCAATCGCTCGATAATAAATTTTCATTTTCAGCATTTATTTTCCGGGTGTAATGGTTAATTTTACGTAACTTATCGCCGAGACCATTTCGATCGGTTTGTTTGCATTTTTTAAAAGTACTTCATTACAAGGTGTTTCAAAAATTCAGCTCAATCAAATATTTTCGTGCCACGCCATGCAGAAAAATATCTTTTTACGATGTGGAAACTTTTTAAAATAGCTTAATTGGCTTTCAATTTACGAAACGCGATGCAATTGCTAAAACTTGGAAAGAAATGTCTCACTGTACATTTTGGTGAACCCATAAATTAACTTTTTATGTCCCCTTTTGAACGCAGTACTCAAAAAAATCTTTGCCCACGTAATAATGCAGGTAATTAGATAAAATCAGTGCCGAAAAGTATTATTTCAAAAATGAACAAACATTTAAGCTGTAATTGGTGTTTTCGTGCACTAATAATGTTAATACATACCAGTGGTATGTACGAATTGAGAAAAGTATTATTTTTATACATTATTTAAAAAGTATTTTATATAATGCATCAGTTTAATGATCATTGCATATATCTGAAAGATTTATAGAATATTAGTCCATTCGAATGTTGTCAACGCTAGAAATAGCTCGCAGATGAAATGCTCCATTTCTTTACTGTTAAGTCACGTGCATTTGTCCGCGTATTTCAAGCTACGCAACTTAATAATTAAGCACAGCGCATTTAATGCGAGGCTTTCTTTTTTATCAGTGTGTTCGCTGGGATAATGATCATTATCATCGCTAAGGCACTGGCGCAGGGAGTTGCAACACTAGTTTGTGCGATCATGCAAAAACGCGCTACAGTTATTGAACGGAGGCGAGATACGCAAAAGTATCTCCGCCGCGGAGAATTCTCGGTCTCCGCGTTTAACCCGCGCCATAGATATCGTGGCGATCAGTTGAAAAATCAGTTTAATTGCACACGCGTTTTCCGCGCGCGCCGCGGCATTTTGTCAAATATTTCGTTTACTGCGGACAAAGCTAATTGCGCGAGCGGGAGAGGGAGATGAGGGAAGCGTGTGCCGAGTGTATAGAATAAAAAAAAAAGTCACCGGATCTAATGTGCTCCTTCTCCGCTGATAGTGTGTTTCTCTCTTTCTCTTCTCTTCCCCTCCGCGCAGCAGCTTCCTTCTGTACCGTGCCTGCTGGCTCCTTTTTCAACCTTTTTTCCTTATCATCCCGTCTATATCTTCGTCCTCGTACCTTTTGCTCTTTACATTTCCTTCGTTTCTCTTACTCTCTCCCTTGCCTTCTCTCTTTGCTCTCAGATCTCAGTTTGCGGTTTTCCCGGCAACAGCACCTCTCCCTATTTCGCTCCGGCCTATCGGTATAAGTACACAGGTATGCGTTCTTGAACGAAACGAGTGGCTCGCTAATGATGCGACAAAAAATCGCCGTTAACTTTTGGCTATCTTATTTTGTTATTTTGCAGCTGCATGCTAACGAAATATAAGTCGTGAGGGGATTCTTAAAAAGAAACTGAGAAAGAATGACCCCGCATTAAACGTAACAGAAGTATACTGTTCTTTTTTTTAATATTTCCTTCGGTTAAAGAGAATTTTCTAATAAATAATGTAATTTAATTCATGAAGAAAATTGAGATAACTAAATTTAAATTATAAAATTAAATAAATTGTTATTTTAAAAAAAATTTGTTTTTAAAGAATAATTATTACAAACCGAGTATTTTCAATTAACTGTAAACACTAATTTAGACATATCAATTTATGTAAATATGTTATATTCAATTTTCTGTAAAAATTTATATACGCGTCTGCACATATTTTTTAGTCTCTTCTCGATTATTATTAATTCATTAATAACTGTTAAAGATGGCTTCAGCAGAATTGATCGATTCTTCGTATTGGTGATTATGAATTACCTAGATACTGTTTTCCTCCGGTCGTCTTGTTTTAGAAAATAACTGCTTCTTCCGGAAGTCTATGATGCACTTGTGTTTCTTTTTCATCTTTTATATCCATCATCATTATACATTTTTTTCAAATGCTTTTTGCACTTGTTCAAGCAGTGATGAATGTTAATTACAAAAGGGTTTCAAATTATAGCCTCTCGCAGTTCAAAGATTTCTTCGAACCCCAAAGCTTCATATTTGATAAAAACCACAACGAAATATCAGTTTCTTTTATCAAATATAAAAATTAATATTTCTCTGAATCAATCCTTAACTATTTCATTTATTTTTAAACGTTGTGGAATTTGTTAGATGAGGCAATTGCAAATCATAAAAAAAATTATTTGTGAATCACTAAAAAGATATGTTGATTAGGTAACGCATAGATTGTTCAAAACCATGCATCTCGAAAAGCGGATCGTTGCACTTTAATCATTGCGTTACGTATTGTAAAAATAGTGTTTTACACAATATCACATGCTTCTTTATCTTAGTCACATGACATTACTAAATCCAAAATCGAGCTATAATTTGAATATGCATGCTAATGACTGGAAATATGAGCCAGCGTGTGGAACTCGCTGTCACTCATGCGAACCTCTTTATCAACCAAGCTCATTATAATATACACAACAGTTACGGTTTCATATTTTGTATTAATTTACATAGCTGATCAATGTAGCAATGCACTTCCTTTTGTCTCCTATTCATCGTTGGAAGAAATCATGAGACATTCACATGCAAAAAGTGTTCCTTTGCTCAAATCAATTAACGGTAACTATGCAATCCACATTTTTTAAACAAAAAACAGACGGAATTAAG
This sequence comes from Eurytoma adleriae, assembly GCA_900480045.1. NCBI lineage: Eukaryota > Metazoa > Arthropoda > Insecta > Hymenoptera > Eurytomidae > Eurytoma > Eurytoma adleriae. The sequence continues at coordinate 36,851 of UXGC01000809.1, read as the reverse complement.
TATTTCAAAGAATACCCATCAGTACTTTATAACCAGTGGCATAAACGTAGAGGCAGAACAGCAAACATCACGTTTTTAACATCATCAGTAAAAACTTTTTGCTTTCTGGCACATTTCTGGCATTATTATGATGATGAGTTTCTTCATCAGCCGAGCTCTTTGTATTTGCGCCTTAAGTGAAATCCAACAGATTTACAGTACAGTGCATCAGCCTGATTGCACTACTCTTCTTCTGCTCGCCGGCTCGGTACGAGTTTTCGAGGCTTTTGCTTATCATCCCTGGAACCCGCTACTTGCAGAGGAGCATTACGGTTGTGGGTACTCGCGAGGGAAATTAGTCCAGATGAGCTACCGATGCCACTGGAATCCCGAGGACTCGGGTCGCCAGGTAACCTCGCGTAACATTGAAACTCGATAAACGCGGCGCCGGCACTTCCGGATTCCTGGCGATGTCCGCGATTGCGTGCGTTTCTCCGCTGCAGCCTCGAGTCGCGCGCGCGCCTGCAGTACACACGCTGACAAAGAACGAGGGAGAGGAATAGAGGGAAAAGGCGGGAGGGGGCGAGCGCGCGCACGCTAGAACATTGGCGAGGTGTCAAGTGTGTGTCGTGCGGCGTCCATTAGCGAGTGGACAAAGGCAAACGACTGGTCTTGCATTCGCGGCGGCAGCTGGGTGCAGCAGGCGCGAGCTGCCAAGCGATAATGAACGCACTGGTGCTCGCCGAGCCATATCCAAGCTGGCCGCCAGCGCAGCCTCCCGGACCTATTGGACCATTCAATTATGGCGATTTCCAGCGGCCTGCGCCGCGCGGCAGCTCCTTTCCAATCGCAACGTCCCGGCCACTTTCAGTCTCCGCGGCTACCAGTCTGACATTGCGATTAGTTTGAAAAAAAAAAGACATTTTATAAGCAGCGTGCGTGTTGGATTACGGGAATCCTACCACTGGTTTATGGCTAATTTGATTTTAAGAATAGTTAGCGCCGCGCTTAGAAAGGTTGGGGATCGAATGGTTTCTCTTCCCGGTATGATTGCCGCGCTCAATTTAAAGTATAGATAATGAAAAGCCGAATATGCACTTTCACTCTCGGAACATATCTATCGATAATTTCATTTAAGAGACGGTTTATTTCCATATTTTGCTACTTCTGAATATGCTTTATCGGGCCTTTGTTTGTATTCCGGGGTTGTTCTTATTCTTGTTCATCAGTACAGTTCATCTGTTTTATTTATCAGGGGAAAGAGAAACTACGAGGGTCACACATACTTTTACGCACGCTATCTTCAGCTTGACTTTACAAAAGACTCCCCCACAAAAAGGTAATAATAGTCTATACGGAAGCTCTATAATCAAAGATCATCAACTCTTGCTTGGGTACACCATCAATTGAGATATTAGCTGGAAAAGAATAGACCTGCCAACATGTGTATCTCACCCCCTCCTACACTTCCGTTTCACTTTTTTCTGAAGTGTAAAGTTTTTCAAAACCATTAACTGGTTCTGTTTATGGAGATAATTATTTATCATTTAACTTTAAATGTGGGAATTGCAGACTTTGTTATAATTTTACAACCTAATCGTTTTTCTAGTAAGTTTTTTCTCGTTTGCTTACATTTTCTTTTCATTCATAAAGGCAAAGATCACATCACATGCAACTCTTAGCTATAATTAAGGGAGTTTTAAAAAAAATAATTTTCTTGTGTTGTAACTTTATTTTAAGTAATTTAATAGATGATAATTTCTAATAAGTGTCTAGAAAAGTAGATGAGAGAGTTTTTTGTAGTCGAAATTACTTTGTATTTAATAATCTTGGGATATATTGATCTGTTCGGTTAAAAATGATCACATAAATTTGTTACTAATTTGTAACTTTTATAACGTTTTTGATATTATTTATATCTGATCTTGATCCTTCTCTCTCCAAAACAAAAAATCAAGTAATTCCTGCTTATAGCTACTATATTGCAAATTCTATTAATAACAAAGAAAGTATTTTACACTATGTTTACATAAATTAAATAATTTAGAAATTCAACCTGAAATTTAATGTAACAGATTTCATCACGCACTTGCGTTCATTGTTCTAAGACAATTAATCACTGATAGAAAATTTGCGTAAGATCAAACTTCAGTGTGGCAAAAGATTCTCGTACACTTTTTGATCGATGAACTTCGATAATTGTCAAAAGAACCTGTAACTCTCTCTCTTTTTCCGTCGGCTCTTATTTGAAAGCGTCCCGCGGCGACCGAGCAAGAATTAGCCATACAATTCGTTAAACGCGCCGCGTGCAGACGAGCAGTGTGACCTAGTCGGCCGCTTCGATTTCTACGTTGCGTCGTATTCCATACGCGCGCGCCGAGCGTACGCCGCGCCATAACTTATTAGGCGGTGTTCGAGGGCGCCGGCGAAGAATGGGGTCGGAACTCGGAAGGGTTGCGCCAGCCGTGGCGACGAGAGCGGGACGGCGACATTCCCGGTGTAGCGCATGAATTACCGCGCGCGCGGCACTTTGCGGACGGTCTCCGCTCGCTCCTGGGAAGCCTCCAAAGAGCTTCTACTGGGAAATGTCATTTTCTCAGCGGTTGTTTCCTTTGTTGACGAAAAAGATCCTAAGACTAAATGATTGTCTTTATTGACTCAACAACTTCCTTTTTTTTTCTTTTCACAGCTAGAAAGTGCGTACTTTCACTTTTCCAGCGCCTCTTATTGATATTATTTAAGTTCGAGCGAGTGCGTTGATTATGGCTTTTTGTTAATTACGACTAATGCCTAATATAATAATCGGCATTAATTTTATTTCGCAATTGTTGCCGCGGCCTAGTTTCCTTTTCCTTTTGAGGTGCGATGTCCCCAAAACAATTAAAATATTAAGACATTCTTTACTACCTATAGAAATGTTTTGAAAAATTTACATTTCCATTATCAATAAATTTATACTTCGGTGATTTGAAAAGCGTGTTCACGCCCCGCTTCTATTATGCATGCTCAGGCATAGCCTTCTCTAACTCTTTCTAAAGACTTCAAATGATGTTGTAAGATAAAGGGAAAATTATATTTGTTAATCAAATTTGACCTCGTACATCCGAGGAAATTTTAATTAATATAAACAATTCTATATGCAATGACAAGTATTTTCGCAGAAATTTTACACAAGTCACGGAATTAATACTTCATAAATCATGTTCAAATATTTATTTACAATGCACTATTGCATTATTAAAATGGTCATGGAGATATCTATAAAAAATTCAAAAAGAATAAATCAGAAAAAAAAAATTAAAACGAAAGAGGAATACTTAATTTGCAAAAGGCGAAATCGGTTCTTGCATAGTAACTAACCATGGATAAACAAATTTTTATTCCGAAGAACATTATACGTTTTTAACATTAAAGGTTTAGCTTTTTTCAGATTCTGATGAAGCAATTTCAGTAAATATTGACCCACAAATTAGATTGATGATCGTGTAACACCTTTTTTAATGGCCCTGGTGCTAAGATTTTATATTTTAAATTAAATTATAAAATAGGAAATTCTATGTAATATGTAATGTTAATAGAGCATTACTGATTACTTTTTTCCGGTAAAATAAATTAAACATTTGTTTTCACTCTCTAAATGTGAAGGAAGTAGAAGAATGAAAAGTTATTCAATTAGAGTTCCTTATCAATTGAATCAGTTGAATTTTTTTATACACCTTTCATTCTTCCACATTAAGACTAACCTGTTACGGTTCATTAATTTTGCATAAATTTCAAGAAAAAAAAATGTTTAAATACCTATACGAAACGAATAAATAAAACGTTACAACAGCACTGACAAATTTTCAATCGAGCAAATGAATGAATAAGAGAAAAAGCGTTTTCTGAATCATAAAAGAATTACGGACGCCTTTGTAGGAAAGGCAATAAATTCCGAAATTGTTCAAAAGGAAAAAAATTGCACAACTGCCCGTAAGGCGGCGAGCCCGCGTAGCTCGCGCCCATAGGCGTGTACGCCTGCATGCGTACATATGCACGCTACCTCGCGGGGAGAGATTTGAACGCTCGCACAAGCCGGCCAACGACGATGACTGACTCGCGCGCGGGTCTCGCGCCGCGCTCAAAACTGCACACACAGCTGCCGACTCGTAAATTAAAATCGGGCGCGCGCGGTGTCGCTCGCTAGGAGTGCCGACGCCGCGCGGAGAGCGCGACTCGCAGGTTATCGAGGGCGGTAACAGTAAATCGAGCACGAAAACATTACTCTCCAACGCCTACGAATTCCAAGAGGCGCGAGGGAGCTGCTCTGCGTGTCCGAGTCCGCACACACGCGTACTTACAAACACACACTCGCGTGCTCCTCCGAAAGCCCCCCCCCCCACGCCAAGATATATCGCTCTTTCGGTACACCACAAGTGCACCGAGATGCATGCTCTTGGGTTCGCGCTTGTCCAGGTGTTGCTTCTAGCATCAAGAGGCACCGTGTACCGTTTCATCTGTCCCATCTGGCAGATTCCGTGCGAGAAATAGTACCAGCGCTAGTAGTAGTATCAGCAGCATCAGTGACACAGTAGTAATGGCAACAGTAGCAGTAGTAGTAGTACCAGTAATAGCAACAGCAGTAGTAGTAGACATAGTAGTTGTAGCAGTAGTAGTAGTAGTAGCAGCAGCAGCAGTAGTAGTCGTAGTAGTAGTAGTCGTAGTAGTAGTAGTAGTAGTAGTAGTAGTAGTAGTAGTAGTAGTAGTAGTAGTAGCAGCAGCAGTAGTAGTAGTAGTATCATAGTCGTACTGCTAGCATGCTGTCCTTGTCTCTCGCTGCAGGTATATAAGCTACCTCCGCCTGGCTTTCGCGCATGATCGCATATTTGCTCATTTGCCGCGAGAACGAGCAGCGACGCGGAGCCGTCGCGTACGGATATTTAAACGCAGTCATGTCGCTGCTTTTAATGCCCTTGCGTCACCTGAGGCAATCTGCGTAAACGAGTCGCATTCCCGCTCGCGTTGATGACAGCGACACCGGCTCCGATCCTCCCTGGCTTCGCGCAGGAGTATTTCGCCGCTCCGAGTGACTCAGAAAACACGGCGGAGGAGTCGATGCTCTTCGACTTGCCGCGCGCGAACCTTAAGAACGGAATGCCGGCCTTGATCCTTCTCCGTCTCTCTTTCTCTCTCTCTCTCTCTCTCGCTCTCTCTCGCTTGAAATTCCACGATCCGCCTGCTCTGTCCGCGGAGTAGTCCTCTTCGGATGCTATTCTTTTCCGAGAAGCCGAGAGCTCGAGGATCGAGCCGCGGCTCCTCAATCTCCGGTCCAGCGATACTCTTGTTTCACTTTTTTTTTATTTCACCGAAATTTGGTCTCTTCGTCGCGCGCACACCTTGCGACTGCGGGAGATATATATGTATAACGAAATTTTCGAGGCTAGGTTATTCAATTAACTTTTACGACGAATAATCACTATAATGGGAATATTACAGGTTCCCGTATGTATCGAGGAAACTTCTATATAAAACCTTTGATTTATCGGCACCCCGCAGTAAATCACCGGGCTCAACGTACGAGTTTAAAATAGCTGTCGAGCGGAGCGATGGATTTGCGCGTGCGCAAATAAAGGAGCGTACTTTTTTAATCAACCGTTTTAACAATTTCGTCCGTTTCCACGAATGCGAACCGCGACAATGCCGACGATTAGCGCGCGTATTGTACAAGTTCCCGATGTAAACATTAATAACGCGCAAGCGCAACTTATAAAATATCCGTCTCGTTAGTGCACGATTAAAGTCCCCTCTTTTATGTGCTTTGCGCGCGGGATATAAATCACTCGCGGTATCATCCTCGTCGTTATTGTTCGCAAAACGTTTGTAATTGGTTTACAAAACTTTATAATATTTTCCTTCTAACGACGTCGCGACATAAAATTTTTTTCTTTAAAAATAATTTTAACCAAAGGATGGTATAAATGGAAAAACCTGTTTTCGAATCCAAGTACATTTGCATGGCCATATAATGATAAGCGCAATTATATATGAGCGAGCGAAATCGTTCTTGATGAAATTCTTCTATATTAAATAAGTAACCTCGCCGAGATTAGGGAACAAAAATTGTTCAAGACCATTACTATGACTTTTAAGCAGGCTAGGGGAAAAAAATTAACATTCCTTTACTTTGGAAAAAGGGTTAAAATTTTATCAGTCTATTTAATTTAATTGCCTCAACCAGCTAATAATTCTATACTGGGGAAAAAATAAAATATGTATTGGATGCAATGTGAAAATAAAAGATAAGTTCTTTATACTTTATTTCTTTAAAGGTTAGTTTTTATCTGCAGATCTGCATACGTAAAAAATTGATAGGAAACACTAGACATACAATGAAATATTGGCACGCTGTAGCACAAGATAATAAAATACCATAGAAATCAGAGTAGAATGTATTTACGAATTAAATATAAAATTTAATTAGTAAACATTTATTTTTTACTCTCCTGTGTTTAGGTAATAACAGATAAAGACCAAAGTTTGCAACGAGGGCAAAATTATATTTGGTTACTAGATTGGTGCAAATTTATTCTCTCGTTCGTTTAAAAAAATGATATAAAAATAAATAAAAACAATTTTTGGTTGCATCAACGGTGCAAAGGCTGAAACGCAATGGAATCCGCAAGCAATTGGAACCTTCATCTCTTTTAATTTCGTAGCCAGGATAAAATTACCCGGGGGATGATTTGAGCAGGCATTCGATTCCAAGGAGCGATAGGTGGAAATGCATGATATCGCACAAATCACCAGGTTTCTTTCCCCTCTTTTGCGCGTATTCGCTTTTAACTAAGCATTGCGGTGCGCGCGGAGGAGCCCCGGGAAAAGGCACTAGAAAGAAAGAGATACGCGCTTGGATCCAGTTTATACGGTAAATTATTAGACACGTAAAACTGGTACCAGGGTCGATGTACCCGGCTCGCGTCGCGGCCAGCTGCCACGGATTTTCTTCTTTTCTTCCTTTCGTCCCGCGGTATTATATAATCTCCCGCGGCCGTGCACGCGCGCACCGCTCCGATATGCATGTACGGGAAGTCGCTGATCGATACGCGTTTCATACTGACACGTCATTATCGATCTCGCATCTTTTTTGCCCCCCCCTCGAGACTCTCGCTTCGCCCTTTTTACCGACCCGCGCGCGCACGCACGCATCTAAGGGCCCGGCTCGCAAAAAAATCCCGAAATATTTCAATGGCGATCGCACGGGTGGGGGGGAAATTGAGGCTATTAATTTATTCTCGCGGCGCTGGGCGAGTTTTGTACAAGTGTGGAATTAATTACAGGCACATTTTCTACGGCATTTCTATAAATACAGTATGGGAATCATGAATTTTAATGACCTGCGGAATCCCTAAATGCACTGTCTACATGGCGTTTTAAATTAATAAAAACGCTATTAGCATTTATTTTAAAATAAAATGAAATAAGCCAAGAATGCGCGTGCAATTTTTCGCGTTTGCAGATACTTTTTCGAGATACTGCACGGAATTTAATTTTAATAATTGTTTTAATTCAGCTTTAATATTATAAGCATTTAAATTAAAATTATGCTTTTTTAATAACTTTTTTTATGTCTCTGTGTTCTTACAATTTTTAAGAAATTAAAAAATTTTTCATTAAGATTGCCAAATGATTCAATATGAAATTACATGATACATTGCCCGATACAATTTAATGTATTATCGAGATAAAAAGTTATTAAACGCCTTTTCGGTATTTTTATGTTTTCATAAAATATTATGAACAAAATTCCTTCGAGATCTTCCTCAATTGATCAAGCTTCTCATCGCGATATCCGTCACCTTTTAAAACTCTCCGTCTTTCCGTATAAGATTCAATAATAAGATACAGTAATGAAAGTAATGCACTGCGTGGAAGCATTACTTTTAATTTTATAAAATACGTAAGGGATTATGAAAGAATTCTTAAATTGCATAATAATTACGGGAACATCGTTATTGTTGTGCACGAAGATTTAATCACACTTCGGTGGAGAATCTCGTGTGAAACAGCTTCAAATATTTGATTCACTTAAATTGCGCACAAAAGAACATCGACTTCGTAAATTTGACAGGAGACTGTTTACTCAAAGTTTTTACAATAGATATAGGCTACTGTTTTTTTTATCTTGCAAATTTCATCACGTAAGGGTTATAGTATATAACAAAGTATAGATCTCAAAGATCTATATACACATCTCTAACTGAAATGTATGACGATATTACATCGTGAAATCCTATTACCTATATACAAAACTTGAGTTTTTTTATGCGAGACGATTCACAGTAACTGGGAATCCTGTGAGAAATTCAAACGAATTTAAGAGAACGTGATATTGCATGATATTCATGATTTTAGTAACTTTCTTTTGCACTCTTCTTTTTCGCAACAGCATAAACTCCTCTTGATTGCACGCTGGGTAAAAGGATTGTTAAATAATGTACTGCATTATGCATGTGCATGCGCTTGAATGCAAAAATGCGCGAAAATATGCAGTTCACTTCTTAAAAAAAAAGAATAAAAGAAAAAAAGTGGCCATCGCATTCCTTTCCTTTCCCGGTGTTTATTAACATCTGCCTTATAATTTTTTTTTCAGTCTACGTACGTAAACAATCACCTGCCGTAGGTAAAATTCGCAACCTTCGCGGTAATTATTAAGGTCGCGAGTTTTTGCTCTAAAGTGCGTCACACCGCTCGCAATGTGTGTTACCCCACATATTATACAGATCTATGAACTCGCGTTGAATTACCAGAAAAACGACTTGCTGCGTTCGATATTTGATACTTACTTCACATTATCAATGCAAAGGCCTTCGTTGCCCGCGTTACCGAAGGTCCGAGAGATTATAAGTACCTCGTGCACGTGGGACTTTACTATCTTGCCGCATTTTTCTGGTAGAGACAAGTGTGCATTTTCCACGCTTTAATGATTCCTTTGCCTACCCGATTTTTCTTGTTTTACGCAGGATTACAAGAGAAAAAGATTAACCTGATTGAACGAGGATAATTTAACGTGCTTTAAAAAAGCATAAATTCTTTTAGAATTGCTTTAATAAAAGCCACTAAAGGTTATTTATAACGTCATTAATAAAAAGTAATTTTTTTAATTAGGCATTATTTAATTAGACTCGAATAATCGAGCCTCGCGCTGCATTACATCATAACCGATGCAATAAGTTCACCGCGAGACGACAGTGAAAGTATCCACTTTGTCCGGGGCGTGAATTTTTTCGCCGTTTCTGCGGGAAGTCTTGCTTTGTTACCGCCGCGAATTCTGAGAACCTAGATCCCTGTCTCGGGGAGGAGTTTGTTGGAAGAAGGAGTGGATCAACATCCGTTTCACGCTGGATCGGAAGAATTTGTCAAGTTACGACGCCCCGTAAAAACGTCCTCCCCCCTCCCTCAAAGTGGAATTGCGTAACTGTACCGGGCAGTTTATCAAGAGGGGCAAAAAGGGGCATACACATCGCGTCGATCGCCGCGAAAATATTTCCTTCAAACTGAGCCTTCGACGATTTTTTACGAGGGCGAGCGAAGACGCCCGGTTTATTCGTCCTATCGCCGGCGATCTTCGCGCGCGTATGCTATATATACACCGCGTACACCTCGGCCGGCGCGGGGATCGCGTGGGTTCGGCAAGCCCACGTCTGCAGCATCTCGCGCGCGTCAAAGCCCTAAGCGTCGCTGCTGTCACGGCCGGTCAGTCGAGCGGCCCTGCGCGCGAGCCGACGGCAAAAGCAGCGCAGAGCCGTGCAGGAGCAGCAGAAGCGGCAGCAGCATCAACGATGGAAAAAGAAGAAGGGAGGCAGCTCGCGCGCGCACGGCAAACGCAAGCGGCGATATAAAGTTTTGCGAGTTCAACGAACCCGTTGAAGCGCGAGCTCCACGGGCTGCGGGTATATATGTAACGCGCGCGCCAAGAGCGCGGTATCTGCTCGAAGGGGGATCCCTTAGGGACCTTACGAGAGAGGAGCGCGAGAGTGCATTGTCCGCGCTGAGCGAACCTCCTCCGTACCTGTCTAAGTGTGCGCCGCAGCTTCGCGTGCACCCATGCGAGCGAGCCGAGCCCTACGTGTGTGTGTGTCGGTCCGTTTCGCCGCTCGTACACACGTATGTGTGTACGTACGGCCAAGGGCTCGCGCCGTCACGAGCGTCTCTTTCCCGAAGCTGCGCGCTGTCGAAGAAAGTTCGAGCCACGCGGGGATTATAATTTCCTCCTTCTTGCCTTGGCCGAGCGCGCGCGCCTTTTTTTTCTCTTTCTTTCTTTCTTCCGCCGTGCCTTCCTGGACTCGCGCCGAGCCTTTTGCACGCACATCAGCGGCAAGGGCAACGATCAGCCGAACTCGGGGTCGAGGTCGGGGACGAACCTCGGGCACGCTCCCCTCATTGTGCGGAGATTCTTGCGTGCGCGGACGAGCGAATGCGACTCGAGGGACGTTCCGTATTGACTTCATCGCCTGCTTAGCAATTACACATCTTTCCTCTCCCAAGCAGGATGCAGGTACCAGATAAGCCGGTCGTTTTGTAATAGGCGTGCGCGCGTACGATGCCCGTGAATAATCCTGTTATTTCGACCTCTTCCGAAATGCGTACTGGACCTTGTTGAATTTTTATATATAAATAACTAGTCATCGAAATCGATGCGTCATATTATAACATGATTCCGCTGAAACTTGTATTAGTGGTACAACAAATTTTTTCGTGATTGTTCCTATCAGGCATTTGATCTTGTAATATAAATTGGTTTTATCCTCGTAAAAGTGTTACTATTGACTTTTGCGTTAGTCAGCTATTTCGCGCCATTTCCCATACGGCTGTAGCAAAAATGTTGTAAATCAGAGGTGAAAAAGATTTTCGATCAACAAATTCAAAAACTTTTTGTGCGTTAGAAAAATGTGGTTAAAAGGTATATTAAAATCTGGATTTTATATTAAAATCGAACAAGATTGAGATTTCGTCTTTGTTGCTTGCCTTTTCTTCGCATCTATCATGTCAGAAGTTTAATAACATCTTTACTGTGCATTACTTCTTTTACAAACGAAAGATTATTAATCGTAATTAAATCCTTGAGTACAACATGCGCACGCGCATTGAATGATTAATGATTAATTGCGCCTCTCAAAGGCTAACAATTATCATAAAACCATTATGCTAATTTAATAATTTATCAACAATTACAATTTTACCAACGAGGTTAATCTAGTTCTCCAAAAACTCAATGTTCTACTTTTGGTCTTGCAGCGTGTTACTTAAAAAAACATAATTAAATTTTGACAAATTAATGTGTCTCGCTAGATGCTATCTCTTGATAAATCGCCGTACGCGTCAAAAAAATAAAAAAGTTTTCAATCGCACGTGTTACATCACGCGTTCTCAAATGAAGTAAAAAATCGGGGCAACAAAAAAAAAGGGAACGAAAGAATATTTTCTTGGAGTCGCTCGCTTTCACTTGTAGATCGAAGGCGCATTAAAAATGCCTCCATCTCTCTTGACTTAATGTAAGCGGCAGCGAACTGTCGAAAGGGAAAGAAAAAATGAAGCGATTCGGCACCTTCGTTTCACTGCTCGTCACACTCCACGTCGGGGTCCCTCTATTTCTCCAAAGGCTCGCGTCCGGCATACCACGCCAGATTTAATCTCCGAACGATGGTATTGATGTATAGTCACCGCGAATCGCCACGAAAATGGCCCTCGGTCCCCGGCGGACCCGGTCGACCTTCTAGAAAGAAGATGGGCGAGCTCGAAAAATAAAAGGAGACGGGGGAGAGGGGGAAATGAACGAAGATAAAATTATATGACGCTATTGTATTATGTCGCTCACAAAGTAGTGGCCGACAGCGCCGAGTATGCCAGTTCGCCGATACGCTCCGTTGACAGAGATCGGAATCGAGGATGATCGAGCAGGATTATCAGAGAAAGTTTTCCACTACCGATGCGGCTTGCGAAAGACGGCGCAACGATTGACAGAATCTCCGAGATTTGTCAATCGGTTTGAAGAAAAGGGAAATACATTTTCCCTAAATTCTCGCTACTCCGCGGCCTCTGGAATTTCCGCATTGAGTCTGCGACATTTGACGTCAATTTAATTCGCGAAAAAATTGGATTCATTTTAAATGATTCAGCGTATTGGTTTTTACGTACAGATTACCGATGTTGCAAAATTTAGATAACTTACTGCCTTAAATTTTATTTTCAAAGAGCAGCTGAATTATTGTTGCTAACTTATTGTTCTAAAAAATGATGTGATTAATAGTCCCTACCAATTTTTAAATAATAAGTTTCTTTTAAATAATAATTTAAGTTTCTATTAAATTAGGAATTTATAAAATACAATTCAATAATGTTTCTTGTAAGTGTTTTGACTTTGTTAAATCGAATTTAAATGATTACCCTATTAATTAAATGATTTTAATTGATAGAGAATATTTTAATATATTTTCCGTGTTTTTGAATGTTAATTTAAGTCCGGCTGAGTTTAATGAAGCAATAAATATTTAAATGTAAAAAATGGACTAAAAACTAGAGACGCAGTAGATCGATATGGACAGAAGTCATCATTTTTTTCTTATTATTTATTGCTACTTTAGTAAAAAATTCCGACAAACAAAATTTTTCAATTCATAAAAAAGCAAAGAATTAAGTGAACAAGAATTTTAACTTCTCCTAATCGAAGAAAGAATATTGGAATTTAACAATCATTAGGACAAAAAATAGTTGTTACATTTTCTTGTATAATTACATTTATTTAACCATCCATATTACGTTAATGCTATAGATTATAAAGTAACATATCATGATGTCTTTTATTAATAAGCTTTAATATCAAACTTTTTTATTGTGTGCTACACATAACTGCGTTCAACCTGTGCGTGTCTAAAACAGAGCAATTTTTTTACCTCACAAGTTATCTTATCGTTACGTTGGATTATTATAATTTACTCAGTTCACTACTCCGGTTTAATCGCGTATTATAATATCAGAGACTGCGGATGTATCGAGTTTAGCAGCGCTAAATAAATACTGTCATTGACCGTCTAAACTGCACTTTTAAAATTGGCCGCAAGAAGAAACCTCGGAATGCCACGTCAATCAAAGTAATCACGCAAATATTTAAGTTGCGTGTTTCTTTCAAATTTTCTCATGGGGGACTGGGGTGATAACAAAAGGAGCATAAAAAGACCCACAAGCGGTAGCGCCGCGGATCTCCACAATGCGCGGTAGTCCCGACGAAAAGAAAGAAAAGCAGCGCGCGCATACCCCGCGTGTGCCTTTAAAATTCATCGGAAGTGCGGAAAGATACGCAATTACATCTCATCGGGTTAACGAGCAAGAAGCGTGTAATTATACAGGAGAAAATAAGTCTGTTAATATGTTGATTGCGTAAGCGCGATTACCTCGGGCAGGCGTCAGGGCTGAAAGCCGTAATATAAAGAAAGCGCCTTTTTTTTAAAGAGAGAAAAAAAGGCGTACGCACAAGACGAGAGAGTTCGCGCATGCTCGCGCCGGCAGATCCTTATGCAGTCGGCGGCGTTGCACCATCCGCACCGGCGCAACGCATCGATAGTATTTCGTTCGCGTGCGAGCGGCTGTGTTGCGACGTCCCCGTTGTCGTCCTCGGGATGCGAAACTCACTCTCTCTATTTTCCTCAGATTTTCTCAGCGGATATACAGCGCCGGTCCGCGCGCGCGATGAATCCCCCGGTGCGCAGCCCTCGTTAGCCCCCCCCTCCCTCCGCTAATTGTATTATCCTGAAAGTTGGCGCTCCCTCAGTTGCGCAGGTAGTCGAGCGGCTCGAATTCAGAGGCTTTATAAAGTGCGTGCCGCGGATTATGCGATTATACGCGGGCCGAACACAGGCGCGCGCGAGCGCCGCATGGAAATGGAAAGTAAAGGAGGAAGGCGGTTAGGCTGCCGCGCTCCGCGCTCTTGCGTAATTCGAGAGCACGGTACTCTCATGTGTGTACGCGTATAATGTAACTTACCCACCCGTGTGCTCCTTTCTTTTTTTTCGTGTGCACATGCCCACGCGCTTCCGCGCGCGCCTTTATTTCGGACTTTTTCTTACGCGCGCGGAGACTCACTTTGATGCTGTCAAACCTTCTTTTCTTTTTCCTAAGTTTCTAATTGCCGCGTTATTACCGCCCGGTCGTCGCGGGGAAAAGTAACTATCGCTTAATAAGCGCTATGCGCTCCATCGCACTGACGATTTTCACTTAAATTAATGCACGTGGGCTCATTGATTTGTCCAAGTAATTGATAATCGTGGAAACTTCGGTAATTGATTTGTCAATTGTTATACAGAGGAAGTGAATTGCTTTAAAGCCGTGTGCACGATACGTTTTGCTGAAATTGAAGATTGTTTATAGAAAACTCAGCTATAAAGAACCTAATCTTGTCGACTTCATTAAGGATACACATAACAGACGATTTTATTTGCAATTTGTTTATACATAAACCTACTTTTACTGTGCCTCGGGACTATTAGAATTTCACGTCTCCATATATGTACACCTATTTTTAATTTGTAGAGTTGCAAAAGATTTTTCAAGCCTACAACTTATCTAACACCTTCCAACTGATTTCCTCCTTTTCAACACTCAAACGATAATTTACAAATTGACCGGTACTGGGTGGCGTATACTATTTCCTTTTGATCGGAGTTGAGCAAATAACTTAATAACATTCATAGAGGCGCATTAAGAGATTCTGAAGATAGACGTCAATTGCGGGAAGCACAATTACGCACAAGTTACTCTGCGAGAGAGCCTCGTATCGTTACACAATGTAAATTGTTGAGAAATTCTAGGCGTGCCCGTACGCGCAATAATTTAGCGAAAAATTATGAGATTTTATAATATAAAGAGAAGTATCTTTTTTTAGCCACTTCATAGGAACGTGGACACAAAATATTGAAAACTTTAGGAGAATGGCAATTAAATTGCGGATGACAAACGACCTAGAAGAACTGATAATAAGTCAAAATATTTAACGCTAACTATCATTCATCCAGGAAAATGTTGGGAAATTATCCTTAAAAATATTACCATCAATTTAATTTTATGAGTATGGCCATACCTGTTTAAATAGATTGTTAACAAAAAGCGTGTTTTACTACTAAAACTTCATCGTGTTTAAGTTTTAAACATACTTTTTGTCTAATGATGTTGCTTCAAACACGTTTAGAAAGGTTGCAAAATATAAATTGAAGTTTAAAAAAATGTATGAACTTCACTTTTAGACGATATACGATATCGCAAACTTTGTTCGCGTTTGTATATTTTGAATTTAATAATCGAAAATCTCCCGTATATATTTTTAACTCAATTGAAATTCAAAAAACTTCACTCGCCTTACAGGTTCTGCAGGAAGTAAAACTAATTTTACGTAAATCGTGACATAAACTAAAATAATATACTAAAAGTAGAGTAGATAAATTTATACAAACATTTAAATATCATTCATTAAATCAAATTCATACTTTCCATCTTTTTAATCCGCATTTTTTGATGAAAATTGATTATATTAAAATAAATGTTTATTAAAATTTTGTTTTTAAAATAAATATTAATAAAAACTGTGCGTAGCTATTAAACGTATGTGCTAGTAAAACCTTTGAAATTTTTCTGTGACATTTTATCTCCGCCTTTAGTAACATTGTAGGAATATGTCGTAAACTGAAGGTTTAATGAAATTAAATAAGTAGTTTACTAGAAAATAAAATAATTTAAAATCCCCGGACAGATTATTGAACGCTACGCGTTATTTTCAAAGCCGAACAACTTTTAGTTTCCATTCAGCATAAAATGTAGCAAGCTGCAGGCGGCTGCAAGGTCGGGAATAAAAAAAATATCACGTAGTAAAGGATCGTCGTAAAATGTCGAAGAAGCTTTTATTGGTGAACACAAATTACTCTCCGGGAGAATCGAATTTCTTGTAAATTAGCATCGGATTTCTCGTAAATTAGGCTTGACGCGCAGGCCATCAAGCTCTCCAAACAAGAAGAAGCCCCGCATTTTTACCGCGCGTTTTGAAAGATGGTCGCTATCTAAAGCCTGCCGCCGCGCCGCGAGTATATAGCTCCGCACGCCGCCGATGAATTAGCGCGAAGCCCAAAGAAGCAGACGACCTTCGATCGGTTGGCCTGCATAGCTCGGCCGCCGCTGCACAGCCGCTGCGAGCAATGTCGCTTAATACTTCTTTACCCCTCTACGTACGCGGCGCGGTAATCTCTCTCCGCGGGCTTTAGGCGAGCCCCTAGTGAGAAAGTGAAATGCGCTTCTTTTGTACCGCTAAAGGCAGCGGGCCCCGGCTAACGACCACCAACGAACGATCGCCCGAGCGCACCGCGCGGCAAATGACCGCGACAACGAACGCGTCCTTCAGACGTCCAATTATCCGGGGAGCTATCTTCATCGGCTCCTCTCCTTTGCTTCTTTTTCGCGGTGACTCGCGAGACACTTGCTCTCCTCGCGAGATTTGAATCTTCCTTCCCTTGGGCTGCTACTCCACTTTTCTTTTTAAACGATTATATGCCTCGCCCCGAGTACACGCAATGCATTTCGTGATTGACAGCGGGTACTTCTGCTCTTTCGGAGTAGGTTTTTCGATTTTTCGATTGTTTTCGAGAAGGGTGTAATTGGATGACTATTAATTTTGGAACACGTGTGCGCACTTGTCTCTAAATCAATGCTTGACTGCTTTGTAAATTATAAATGTTCAATTTACAAGGAAGAAGTAACGGTGTTCTTTAAAAACTGCAATCAATTTTTTAATTTATCTAAGGAACGGCTATGTTGCAGTCCCCTATAATTATGCTAATTTTTTTAATGGACAATGCCATACGCGCATTTTTATTAGCTTCAGGTATGCATGGGCTTCTTTCGTAATTGCATTTTCTAAAAATTTTGTCAATTAAAATGAAAAACTGCAATTGCCCGAGTACAAGGATTCCACAATCATGCGGGGTTATGCGCGGAATAGAGTATGTAATATACGATCATGTAATTGCATTAAAAAAAAAGTTGTTCATTAAAAAAGAAGTCTACTCGAATAAGTAAATATTTTCTATTTATATTAGCTAATTTGAAACTAACGATTATTTTAATTGGGCTTGATAACTTTAATAGAAATACAGTAAACGTACCACCTACAGGTGACCGCTTACAATAAAACAAGAATTAAATTAGACGCATAAACACGTATAAAGTACGGCGCGCCTTGCAACTTCAAGTTGTCAATTGAAGCGAGCAATTATTTTTTCCCCCCTTCAGCGGTTGAATTGTATCGATGGGGCCTATAAGATAAAAAAATTTACGACTTCCTTTTCTCTTTACAGGCTGGTTCTCTGTGATATCTGGAAACGGGACGACGAGCGGCGCGCGGGTCTATCGGAAAGTCGAGACGCTCGTGCGCGCCGGCGTGCCGGCCTTCCTGCTCGCCGCACCGCTCAGGGCGTACATCCTCACACACTCGAAAATGGGTAAGTTTAACAACCACCCATACGCCCCGACACCGACGCTCGCCTCGGCGCGTAAAATACAACTTTCTAAGCGAACTGCGTGGATGCGATGCCGCTGCATGATTTATTCCGCGAGGCAATAAGTATATCGCGCGCCAGGCCTCGACCACTAGAAACTCCCACAAAACTTGCCGCATTATTCATCCTTATTTTAGCCGGGAGATCTATTATTGTGCGCCGTTGACACTTGTATTTATTAGCGGAGAACAAAGATATCGCCATCGCATCTTTTATTACCGCGCTATTGCCTTTTTTTTTCTTATTCCCAGCATTATGTACCCTTTGAATAAATTTATAAATCTCCAATGTATCGGCGAGAATTCTTGTGCGATTTATTTTCATTCAAATGATCCGAGCTTTATTTTGAAGCTTTTCGCGTTTGCTTCATACGTGATTTATCTTGCATAAATTTTAATAAGCGATCGCGCGCTTATTTTATATATGCCTTAATCGCGGCACATTTCTCATATCGCTAAATGACGTGTAATAACTAATCAATGATGCTTTTCCGATAATTCTCCTCATGTCGTATTCCAAGCTCATCTTTCAAAATATATATGGTAATCTGCGAATTATAAAACGAGTGATAATGTACGAAAAACGTGCAATTCTTCATCTTTACGAGACACATTATTTTATCAATAATAATGACTTGTAAAATGTTCTAAAAGTTTTACGAATTCCCAAGTAGAATTTAAATGATGTTCTTTTTTTATTTCGACTGAGAGCGATAATGTGGTCATTTGTTGCCATTAAGTGAGATTTAAATGACCTTATGCCAAGGAGGTTCTCAAGAAAAGGCGTTGGAAAAGCTACCTTTAAAAAATCTATTGTATGGGAGTTAATTTGATTCAGTGAATTTTGTCATTGTTATGTCTCTAGTTAATCCTTCTCAACAATATTTAAGTAAAAACTTCTATCTTGTTCAAATATAAGTTTGAAATTTATATTTCTAATATGGATGGTAAATTATGGTTTTAACGGGATTGTCAGTTATAAACACTATAGTTTTTCGTTTTAATTAATGAATTGTATTCAATGCCCTCACATCAACAATAAAATTTTTCAAAAAATTCAATTAAAACAAAAAGCCATAATCGTTGGTAACTGTACATAAGGTATAAAAGTAACGCTTCAGTCATGAAATTTGAGTAACGAAAAGTTAATAATAATTTTATTCAATTAATTATTTAAAAAAATGCAAATGCCGATGAACTTTTCTTTGTTATTAAAATTTTGTAAATTAATTTAAATGCACTTTATTAAAAAAATAAACTTAACAGTTACTTAACAAATCATACGCGTTTCCTATACGAAAATGAAATTAAATTGGTTGGGAAGAAAGGATTAGAGAGAGAGATTAACTAGGAAACCACAAGACTCATTTAATCACAGGCCCGTATTTTTCTTCTTTTCTCTTTCCACAAAAAAAGCTTAAAAATTTGTAAAAGTTGTAAAAGTCATAAAAACTTATAAAAACTTACAAAGCCTAATAAAAGCTTCTAAAAAATAAAAAAGTTCATGCGAGCAAAAAGATGTCTAAACACATCAAACTTGAGAAAGTGTCACTGGCAGGCATAGCGCCTAAAAGGACAGGCATGCCCGAAGAAGAAAAGACTGGAAAGAAGAAAGGAACAAGCGAATGATACAGCCAGCCATTGGAAGATTTATTAGTTTAAGAAATTTGGCATGCCTCCGTCGCACGCGAAACATCTAGTACACAGGAGCGCCTTTGCAATCGGTATTGCGTCAATTCCTCTCGTCACGAGTCTCTCGTTGTTGCCGGCTGCACATAAGGCACTCGCACGCTCGCCCATAAAGCGCCTGGCACTTTTTGCCGTGCACACACTCAACGCACGCACACAATGCATATATCCACGCGAGCGAGAAAGAGAAAGATAGCGCGACGATCAGGCGCGCGCGCTCGATCGAAAAAGGCGAACCACGATCGATTTCGCGATCGGTCGCGCGCGCGCCAGCCCTATTGAGAATGTCAGGTCGCGGCGATAAATACTGCGCGCTGCATTGCGCGAACGGCGGTGCGCCCGTGCGCTCTTGACCCGAATGCATGCGCGCGGAGCGGCCTCGCGGCGGGCGCGGCGTACGGGTACGCGCGAAACTGCTGTACCGTGAAATTGGTCAGTAATGCGAGCGCGCGTGCGCGCCCCGGCATAAACACCGCCCATAGCGGAGATTCGCACCTCCCTTTTTCTCCTCCGACTAATTTTATCCTTTTATACCCGGCGAGCGCGTTTCTCGCTCTGCGCGGTTCAATAGAATTATCGCATGTACGAACGTTCGGCCGCAAGACTCGTGCTCGCGGTTTTGAAAGCGGTAACTGATTTCTTTACATCCTCTACCCGGCTGCGGCTTTTGCACATTTTTCACTCGGGGATGTAATGAGCGTGCGAGATTCGCGAAATAAAAGGAGTTTTCGGGACTTGGCGGGGATGAAGCAATTGCATATAATAACGATAAAGCAAACAGTGACGACCTAAAAGAAGGGACGTATATAATGTAATTTAAGATTCTAATGATTGTAAAGACAGTATCGATATTTTAAGATAATTTTTGTATGAAAATAAGTTTTTCTATTGCATGAAATTATTTTTTATACAGTGAACCAAAAGAAAACATTGAAATAATTAATGTAAACTGCATGCATGAACTGCAGTTTACATTAATATGAGTTAAACTGTAAACTTCAATGTTTTCCATTTCCTCACTATACAAAAAATACGAAAAATAATTTTCATAAACAATAAAAAAATCAGTTTTCATGTTAAATTTATCTATTTGAATTGACAGTGCATCCAGTATACCGTAACTGTTCTTTAGACTTTGACTTTAAACGATGCAAAATAAATGGTTTTTTTTATATGAATAAAATTTTATATAAAATTAATGTAATCATAAAAGGATTTAATTAATAGTGACAGGGGACTTAGTTTAACGCGAAGACGAAGTTTAATTCTAAGCAAAGGAGATGATGCATGAAACTGTGTAACCAAATGAGAGAATCGTTACGGACATCGATAAACAGTTATAGTACGTAGACCCATACAGCTCATCATCCGGTTCAGCATTTATCCTATTAGCCTGACTCCCGAGCTGGAATATTTTTATCTCAAGAGACAATGAATGCATTTGAAAAGAAACAAAAAGCCGACCTACGTAATTATCATAGTCGCGTACACTGCCGGCGGTTCTTCTCTCGAAGATGAATGACCGCTGTTATTCTGCCCGAGGCACGTTATCTCCTAGTATATCTTTTTTTAACATAAATTGAATGATTATGAAGAATAATATGTCATCGCCTAAAGAATTAAATTTGACTGATACTTTTACAACTTGTTAAAAACTCGGTTATTAGTTTTTTCAGACAACTTTGTTATTATATGATTAATAATTAATGAATGCGTTTGGTGATTATCTTTTGGGAAAATGCTACTAATTAAAAAATAATTAAAATGTTACTGTATCATTATCTTTAAATACAATAAAATTCCAAGATATATATTTTATAAAAATTATGGGGACTTATACAATAAAGTTAAAATACCCTACTGCACCTATACTAGTCTTTCAAAATTTAAAAAATGTTAATAAGTGAAAAAAACATGTTACTGAAGAATAATGGGGATGCTGATGTAAGGTGATGTTTAAGGAATGACCTACTCCGAAACTAAAACAGTTTCATTCTCACAGGTAAATTTATGCAAAACCTTATGTAAGGCCCCTTACGAACACGAAGAAGGTTACCGAAACTACCTTACTGCATTCTCACAAAACAAATGTGTTACCAAACTTACATAAGCGACTTTTCACAAACAAGGAAATAAAATTAAGTCCCTAAAGATTTATGTCACTGCCTTCAAATTAACACGACTCATTGAATCTTGCGACACGAATAGCCGACGTATAATACAAATACTAAACAAAAAAAAATAAACAAACTCTCGTTTCATTTGCAGAAAACGGCAATCTGCGGGCGCACTACACGAAGACGACCATCCGCGCCGGCGAGGTGCTACGTCTGGTGGCGATCTTCCAGGACACGCGGCGCTGCAGCTCCGTGTCCTTTAACATCGCGGGCAGCTCGTCCGAGCGCGACCAGTACGCGCAGTGCCTCGACGCTCATGGTCGCGAGGTCTTTGCGCCGCTGTCCGCCCGAGGCGAATTTTACGCCGTCTGCCAGAGCGACGGCTCGTCCGGCAGCATCGACACGGGCAGCGACGCCCTCCTCTACAAGGTATATACAACGACCCGTCCGCTAAACTTTTTTTTTTCTTCCGCCGCTCGCGCGCATAATAAGTGCTCATTAACATATTTTACTGTACGGGGAGATGTGCGCGCTTAATCAATTTTAAATCATACGCGTTGTGAATGAACGCTCGCCTTCCTTTTTTTTTCTCCATCATTTTAATCTTATCGGGTAATAATATCACCTGTCCGTGAGGTGGATTCCAGCTTATTTTGAATTTTCCTACGGAGATTTTATACTTAGTGGCGGTTATTCGCCGTTACTTATTAGCAACCGTCAAGGTTTCGCTTTGCGCAAATACAGAAAATATCTATTGGTTCCTCAAATGGTTATAACATTTTATAATCAAATTTCGTTCTAATAAAATAAAACCTTATAAGGGGGGCTTGATTCTAAAAATACTTTATATCTATTTACAATTTATTTAAATTATTTTAAATATTATACAAGTGCAAGCAATGCTAACATTTATTAAAATACTTATTTATTAGAACTAGTGAGTTTAAACAAAAATAAATTTAAACAAAAATCTATCAATCTATTGATTAGTTTAAACTTTTTTTAGTTTTAGTGACTTACAAGTTCGTAAAAAAAGTACTTCAATGCACAATAGTTAGAATTGAATCTTGCACAATTTATATAACATTTAAAATCTAAATAAATTACAAAAACCTATACGTATTAATAGAATTTTTATATCTTAATCATTTCTATAAGAACGTAAAAAATTGAGGTCAATTTTAACAATTTGTAAAAAGAAAATGCATCCTCTAAAAGGATTAAACAATAAACAAATATGCAACCTGTTCGTCTCATTGCAACAATTTTCTATCCTATTTTGAATGTTATTAAAAAAACTTAAACGAAGAAAAAAAAAGAATCTTAGCTTGTAACACTAAGAATTTGAAAGGATGACAATAACGCCTCCTCGCAATTATATAACTGTAGGTGCACCATCTAGCGAGGCGGCAGCTACCTCTGCGCGTAAGACTGATAGCGGGGCCGTTGCCGGTGCCGTTGCCCCGCGAGTATGGTGGCTTGATGCAGCTCGAATCGTCGACGCGCGGCCCAATCGTATTGGGCTGTCTCGTGCCCGAGACGCCTGTATACAATCCCGAGATGCTTGAACTACTTGTCACGGGGAACAGCGCGCCCAGGGTCAGGCGGGCCCGCCTCGGCTATCCGTCCGAGGCGAGGCTCTTGGCCTCGCCCAAGATGCAAAGACTTTTAGCTGCCTGCAGGTATGAAATTTTTTCTTCTTCGAAAATATTCTGCTTCTTGAGTAATTCATCGCTGATATGTATCACGGTACATTAGTGCTTTTTCCAAATACTGAGCTGAAAATTTGCATTATGCATTTATTAGTATTCTTTTATTTTAAATAAAATTGATTTTTGTAAAATAGAATCCGACTTGTTACTTACGTGGATGATACTGATATCTTTTAAGGAAGTAGAGCATATTTAACGTATCTACATTTAATATTACATTATTAATGCAAAAAGAAATGCGTGCGCCACTTAGTCAAAAATATTCGTTTGCCTTTCCTGTATTAGCAAGCAGCATACTGGACTTACATTCTGTGACTCAGTATTTCAAACACGTACTGCAAATAATTTAAATTCCTTTCAAACTCTTTTAGCATTTTTTTCGTACGACTACCGTATGCATAACAGAAAGAAATTCCCTCTCGAGCTGTCATTGAGTTTCTATTCGACGAAAAGTATTGAACATACGTCGGATACAAATTCGTGCATTTCGAAAGTAAAAGAAATTTGTCTTTTCACTTTTATGCAAAGTAAATACCCAGTTACAGAATTACAAAAACGAGTTCATCTTAAACTCTCGATTAAAAAGAAAAGAAAATACAATGACATTTAAAGATCGAAGACAAATATAATAACATCTAACAATTTAACCACTGAAAATATACAATAAAGTAATCTAACGATTTATCGACCTAAAATGTACAATGAAATCTAATGATCGTTTAATAATATTGCAGTCGAGCAGTGGGAGACCGCGCGACAGAGCCGCGGGTAGCTCCTCAGAAGCTGCGCTCAGAGGACGAGAGCCTGAAGGAGATGCATCTGAAGAAGATCAAGCCTAAACCGGAGACGAAGCCTATCCTGCAGAGTTTACGCGAGAGCTTGGAGCAGCTCAAGAAGCCCGCGACCCTCGGTAGCGTGAACAACAACGACAGTAGCATCGGCGGCGCGCGCGAACCGAAAGTCGCCGAACGGAGCCGGAGCAGCAGTAACGGTGCTAGCGCCGGCAGCGGCGGCGGCTTCCTGGAGCGCATCAGCAAACTGCGCCAGGCAAGCCGCAGCCGCAACCCCGCCAAGAAGTCCGCCTCCTTCACGTTCGCCGTGCGGCCGGAGATCGCGATGAAAGCCGCGCAGAAGTACTCGAGTCTCGAACAGTCCGAGTCCAGCGGCCAGGGCCAGTCCGGGATCGGTGGCGGCGGCGCCAAGCAGCCGGTGCAGCGCTCCGTATCGACGAGCGTGCTCGAGGTGACGGGAGGCGACTCCGGGCGCACCGTTGAACTCCAGCCCGACTACTCGCGCGTCAGAGACAGCCTCGCCCCGGCCACGCCGACGCCGCCACCCGTGCCGTGCCCCGCGCCCCCCGCAAAGCCAGACGAGATCTACGCGGAGATCTGCGAGAGCCACGTGCCCGCTCCGCGCGCCCCCAGCCCCGTACGGTGCACCGGCGGCCACCACGTCATGGCCAGGATAAAGATACTCGTAAGGGACGAGAGCCCGCGCGAGGTGCTGGACGTCCGGAGGACCGACAGGAAGTACGTCAACTCGATATTCGTCACGAGCAGCCACAGCCACCAGCTCGACTCGATCGTCGCTCCCGAGGAGGATATTATTTATAACACGGTCTTCTGACCTTTTCGCAAGCCCTCGTATTTACGCGCTGCTTCCTCCTCGCTTCTATCCTCTTTCTTTTCTCTTCCGAGGGGACATTTGCAATTTTTCGCGGAGACAGACGAGTACGAAATAGTCAAATTAATTGAGAGTTACTTGATCTTCTTTGCATTGATTACTGATGAAAGAATTTTGCAGATTAAGAGACTGAAAATTTCTTATGAATTTTCAAGAAAAAACGCAGCCTTGTTCATGTACTTCGCAGCTATCTATTAACCCACTTATAAGATGCTAATCACAGAAGAAAATTTGATCGATTTGGATGTAAATATAATTGTTTGTCAGTAAACGACAATTTGCGAGTATGTTTGCTAGTGTTAATGGTTGTAACTACCAACGTGATATTAGCAAATTAAAATTGTAATAAGTTCAGTGCCTGTATTCTTAGGATATAAACGAGTTTTTTACAAAATTGACTAATGTAAACCTGTAACAGTGAGTTTCCTGTACAAACTCTACAAATGTAAAAAATACAAATGTAAAAATTGCATTATCTTAGACTTATACAGTACAACCTAATGAAAAACGTCGTGGTGCTTTGTAAATACTCTGTTGTTTTACATCGTACTAACAGTTACATATACTCAGTTGCTAAGTTTATAAATGAATCTTATAAAAGATTCTATAAATAAAGAAATCAAACTTAATTTGTTATACTAATTCATTTCAATTTTATTTTAATGCTTTTTTTTTATTTCTTTTCAGTCCTTTTCTGTGCGCAATATTCTTTTTCTTTGGAATAGAAGATAATGCCTTTTTCTTTAATTTTGGATATTCATCTATCGCTTTCTTCATCACATCTATTGCTTTTTGACTGTTTTGGTCCAGTGATAATTCAAGAGAATTATCTAAGTATTTTCCAGAAAAGTTTTTTGGGAATAATGGTTTTTCAAGAAGCTTAGTTAGCTGATTCTTTTTTGCTTTAAGTGATCGCTTTATATCAGCCATTTCTTTCACTTCTATATTATCTCCGCTAAAAAAATATTTAGTTAATACAATATACAATACAATATAACAAAACAATTATAATATTTTTATTATATTTTAATCTAGTATAGTAAACTTACAATTCATCATCATCCAAAACAAGATCCATTTCTTTAGCTGCTTTATGGAACCATCCCTTCTGTGAATTTTCTCTTCTGCAGGTCAATTCAAGTTTATCTATTTCTCGAGCAATATTTACTCTTTCTTTTACAGCAACAAGCAAGCGATCGACAACAGGAAATGTTGGCAAGTCCTCAGCTATGTAATAAAAAAATAATTTTAATACAAGACTTTTACTTACAATTAACAATTTATTTAAATTTTACAATTTAAATTTTTTACTTATACCTACTTCGATTTAAAGTTTTGCACAACCTGCTGTAATACTGTTTTTCAGATGGTTCCATTATTAAAACAGTTATGCCTTCCTTTTGCGCTCTAGCAGTCCTTCCACTTCTATGAACGTAACTCTATAGAAAAAGAAAAAAATATGTTAATAATAATACATTCAAATATAATTAAAATATATAAATAATTACAAATACGTACTTCAGATGTTCTGGGAACTTGATAATGAATAACATGTTCAATTGCAGGTATATCTAGACCTCTTGCAGCTACATCAGTAGCTATTAAAAGTCCACTATCATCAGCTTGAAACCTTAAACATTATTTTATTGTTAAGACATTGTTAATTTAAAAATAAAAATAATTCTCTTAAATTAATAACTTTAATGATATAACATTTCACAGATTACAATATCCACCTTTCTAAATTTTTTAATCTTTGTCTCTGTGGCATACTAGCATGCAAAGGTAATGGTTTACAGTTTAAAATTCCAAACAAAGTTGCTAGTCTTTTTACACATCCTATACTATTACAAAAAACTAGTGTTCGTCCAGGATGTCTTTTTAAGAAATAATAAAGGTAATAATCTTTATGATCTATAGTACATGCTATTCTGCATTCAGTTAGATTGCAAGCAGTGCCTGTCACAAATAAGAAAATACATGTTATTTATGATTTCATTTAAAACATTCGCAAAATAAAAATTTTTTTACCTGTTCCTTTAGTTACATCTATTATCTTTGGATTTTTAACTCTTAACATTTCAATAACTTTTTGTAATTTTTGACCGGGTGTTTGTTTGAATATTCTTGATTTTGAATTCCTAATTTTTTTCCTTTGCAAATATTCTGGAATGTCGTGCACTAAAGTCAAAGTTGCTGAAAAAACGAAAGTTTGACGTCGCTTCACCTTTGATTCCTTAGCATTGATTCTTTCTATAATGTTATGAAGTTCCAAAAAGTGTCCTTTCTCTAGCATTCTGTCTGTTTCATCAATAACAAGATATCTATTACAAAAAAAAAATAATTACATTTGTACTCTTAAAATAAGTAAATATAAATTTTATACAGAATAACATTCATACTTTATTGAATCAACTTGACTCAAGTGAGGATTTCCCTCGTCTATTAATTCCCACAGTCTTCCTGGTGTTGCTATTACAATGTCTGGTCCTTTACTAAGAATTCTTTCTTGCTTGACTGCTGCCATTCCGCCAACAACAACTGCAATCTAATTATAAAATCTCAAGTAATCGATAATTAATAATTGTTGTTTTCATGTACAAAAACTTACTTTTATACTGGTATACTTTGCTGCAGATGTCAAATGATCTTTTATTTGAATTGCCAACTCTCGAGTAGGAGTTAGTATAAGAGCATATAACGGATTTTTAGGCTTGACATCAGTGTCCGAATCAAACTTGACGTTATTAACAACTCGAACCAACCCCATTCCGTTTTCATCAATACAACTTTCATCCTCTGGCATAGGTTCATCATTATCCAAACTATCGTTTTCATCTTCACTGTCATCAATGTCTATTTCATCTTTGTTTAATTCTTTAAACGTCCCACTAGAACTCGTTATCGTCTTTCCATGTTTCTTCTTAAGTTCCAAAATACCATTTAGCACGGGAATTCCAAAAGCTAAAGTTTTACCACTACCAGTTTCCGCAGCCCCTAAAATATCTCTTCGTCCTAAAATTGCTGGAGGCAAAGCTAAAGCTTGTATAGCTGTAGGCGTATAAAAATTTTGTTCCAATAATGCTTTCGATATAACAGAAGGTACTCCCAAAGCATTCCACCCACACTCGTACGCTGAATCATTTGTCGTATCCATTGCTACCATTGTTTATTGTCAATCGAGTATGTACTACTATTAATTACAGAAATTATAACCACTATTGGTCATTCTAACCTACACTAAACTTGCCAACCATGTGGATTTGTATACACTGGCTCAAAAAGGCATGCATTGAAGCTCACAAGCTCAGGGATAAAATTTCCTACTTTATCAACATTCAATGAAACTATTGCAATGAGACACATAAATTCAGGCGCGGTTGCACATATAAATGCGATATTAAAAATATAGTAAGGGAGGGACGCAAAATATAATAAATTGGGGGTGTAAAGAAAAAAGAGTGCAGAAAAGGCACACAAAAACCAAAAATAAATATGAAATAATTATTAATTGTGCAGACTCACATATTCGTGAACTACTGTTTGACGACGCTGCAGGGATCCACCTCTGTATATTATAATAATTTATTCTGAAACAAAAAAATGTTAATTATATACATTACATTGAAAAACAATTTTTATAAAATATTCGCGACGTTCTATATAAACTCTGTTAATGCGTTCTCATCATCTATAGATATATATATATATAACGCAGTACAAATCCGAATTACTGTACGAAAACAGTGAAGTATATATATGATTGCCTACATATGTAACATTAGAACCGACTGTTCAAGTGCTTGACTCAAAAAAATGACAAAGTCGCCTTCGAAGTGATAGAAGGGTTCATGGAGTGCCAATAGGCGCCCACAAGCCTCTGGCTGGACTACTCACGTCTCTCTGATACACGTCGCCCGATGCAATAAAAGTCAACGAAATATGAAGAACTGTAACCCCGCGAACTCTCCTGATGTAATTTCCGTGGCGGTCCAGCAGCGAGTGCATGCCCCGCGGATCGCGAACCGGCGCCGACAGGTTTTTCCGTTACGCCCAAATTCCGAGAATTGGCGTTCAAAAATTTTTTATTTTTTTTTTCTAATTTTCACTATTTTTTCAATCCGATCACTAAATTACACAAAAAACGGCCTAAATACGTCGTCGAATTAATAACGGCTTTTACGTAGAGTGCCAATAGGCGCCCACAGGCCTCTGGCTGGAGTAACTCACCTCTCTTTGTCGTACGTTGCCCGATGCAATTAATCAATACTTTTTCAAATTTTTGGTACGATAACTACACACTACACAACTAATTAGATAATAAAACGAAATAAAAGTCAAAGAAATCTGAATAGAATTAACTCCCGCGACGTGATCTCCTTGGTGGTGCAGCAGCGAATGCGCGCCCCGCGGATCGCGAGCCGGCGCCGCGAGCCGCCGACCGTTGCAACCGAATTCCGAGAATTTCGATCAAAAATTTTTGATTTTTTTTTTATTAATTTTTACTATTTTTTCACACAGATTAATAAATTAATCAATATAACTAAAGAAATGTAATTTTTTTATTTAATAAAACGGACTAAAAAAATTTTAAAATCGATTTGAAAACATGAAAATGTTCACGATGTGCACGAAAGGCACCCACAAGCCCGCGGCTGGACTCGTCCTCCCCTTTCGTTATTAATTAAATAAAGCACAAAAACTAATAATTATGCGAAAAAAATGTCATGAAGACCCCGTCGAATTCGTAACGGCTTTCGTGGAGTGACAATGGGCGCTCACAGGCCTCTGGCTGGAGTAACTCACCTCTCTCACGTATCGATGCCCGATGAAATTAATCAATTCTTTTTCACACATTAGACGGAATAATAATTAAAAGAAAACTGAAACACTTTAACTAAGCGAACACCCCCGACGTGATTACCTTGGTGGTCCAGCAGCAAATGAAAGCTCCGCGGATCGCGAGCCGGCGGCGACCGTTACAAAATTCCGAGAATTGGCGGTTGAAAATTTTTGATTTTTTTTTCTTCAAATTTTCACTATTTTTTCAAACCGATCAATAAATTACACAAATAAAACGGTAAACCAAAGAAATATAACGTTTTTCTTTAATAAAACGGATTAAAAATCGATTTGAAACGATGACAATGTACGTGGAGTGCCGATAGGCGCCCACAGGAGTCAGGCTGTAGTAACTCACCTCTTGCTCTTACTGCAATTTCTCGGAGCTTTTGACACTTTTTTTATTTTATGCACTTATTAAAAACTATTTACTGATCAATAAAAGGAACAAGAATTAAAAAAATACTGAAAAACTTTAACAACGCGAGCTCTCGTGATGTGATCTCCTTGGCGGTCCAGCAGCTAATGACGCTCCGCGGGGCGCGAGCTCGCGCTTTATATGTTGCATGCAAATTCCAAAAAAATTTTATTGATTTTTTCCAAACTTTAACAATCACTTGAAGTCTTGAAATAAATCAACAAAATCAACAAATTCGTCAATTAAAAACTAAAATAACGAATTTGAAACGATGATACGAGTTCATTATGTGCCCATAATCCTGTGACTAAACTCACCCTTCTCGCTCGCCCCGTTGGAATTAATCAAAATTTCTTTTATATTATTTTCTGTTGAAATTTTTACATTGCATGATATTACTAAAATATCTTTTTACATATATGCGTAAAATAGAATAACTAAAATTTATTTAATTCGTAAAAAATTATATTGAATAATGCAATTCATTAGTTTAAACTGATTTATTATAAAATAAATTAATATGTAGGGAATAAAAGGAAATGGTCTAAAATAAATAGAATAACACCTGCTCATAGTTTTTATAAACTTTAATCGAAAAGTTCTTAAAAATAATATAATACACAAAATAAAATTCAAACGAAAAAATTTGATGATTTACTTGATTTTATATACATGAATGCCTATATTTAGAGTGTGCAGGTACACCTCTGTATACAAGCATTTGCACATGTACAATACGAACAGCTACGCAATTTTTATAATTTAATTACAACAATCTATATTATACTATAGGCACAATTCACAATATTTACAGCAATAACAATAGCAGACTTTTTGAGAAATCATCACAAATTTTCAAAATTTCTGTCATGTACATTGACAAAAATTTTCACTTACAGTATTTATAAAATATTTTTTACAAATTATTGTTGAGTTAAAATGATAAATTCCTATGTATCTTTCTAAACCTGATTTTAGTTTGACGTTTACTTAGATAAAAATAAATAAATCAGTCATAAACTGGAGGTAAGTTAATACCTCTGTAAAATGATAAACCCTTAATTAAAAACTGTTGTAATGGAATAAAATCTCACAACTTAACAGTTATAACAATTTATACATCAATTAAACATTTTTATATATTAAGCATAAAATTATACTGACTTATCAACAGCATTTACAAAATTCACAATGTCAATTGATGAGTTTTATCCAACAAACAGTTTTCATACTTTTGATATCATACATAACTTCTTAAAAAATTATACTTCAAGGATTTTGTTTTCTTATAAAAGCTTACATTTTTATTCTATTAAAAAAAACTTTAAAAAGAAAAGTAGAGTAAATTGTGGTTGTGGAAAATTATGTAAAAAATCAAACGTATACTATTGCAAAATCGTACAGACTATGAACAGTTAACAATTAATATTATATTATTATTTAATAAAAATGATACTATAAAGATTAATAGGATTGAATTTCTATCTTTTCCTCAGTCGCATTCTGTCACCCCTTTGGCTTGTGAAGTCCAAAACTACATAAATAAAAATGTTTAAAAAAAGTTAAGATTTCGAAATAAAGAAGACATTTTTTATTTAAAAGATGATTAATAATAATTCAGCTTTTGGATAAATATCAGTTTATCGAAAATTTATTTATGCAGAAGGATTTCACTCAAAAAAGTATAATTATTTAATGAATAAAACGTATATTTAAAAAAAAACTTATAGAAAAGTTGTCTTAGCTTTTTACTTTTGTATCGTTATTAAAGAAAAAAAAATTTAATAATATAAATGATATGAAAAAATTCGTCTTATTTACTCTTTCACTTCTTTAATAATGTCACCTCTACTTTTCTTATTAATATGCTTTAACCAACTTGAGCATATGTTCATATAGACCCTCTAAATTTCCAAAAACCTTTGGAATTTTCTAATGGCTTATGGTTGTGAATGATGCGAAAAGGTATAAATTTAAGTTAAGTTTAAATATCTTCGATACCATCCACATTAGTGAATTGCTATCCAAATTTCAAAAATATTTGGATTTACTCGAGGTAGTCTTTATGTAGCCCAACATCCACAGGGCTAAACATATTCTTCAATTATTATTTTCAGATTTGCAAAGCGTATTGAGTAGATCTGCATACTGATGCATATTTGTTTCAAAAGCCTCCAGTTGTTTTGTTAGGTCACCAACTTGTTCTGCTAATGTTTGTTCTTCCATAAAAGCCTGAAGTTGTGGGGCACTTTGACATTCACGATAGAAAGTACCCAAATCACTATTAGTATTAGTTGCCCCAAATGGAGTTTTCTAAAAAAATAAAATAAAATATATTAAAATGATTGATTATTATAGATTTAATTAAAATTTTAAAAATTTTATATAAAAATTTGTGTTATTTCATTACACAAAACAATTAAAAACTACTTTTATTGCATATATAAATAACATGTCTTTTTATATACATTTTTAAACAAGGAGAATAAAACATGGAGGATTTGTTATAAATCTGAATAAAATATAAATATATTGGAAATATATAATTAAACCAAGAAGTCTGTTTTGTATAAAAAAATTAAAATCTTAAATTCTCAGTACTATGAAATAAATGTAAGTAAGAAAAAAATTCACCCAGTTTATAATAACTAATTAGAAAATAAGACAAAAGCAGAAACTTCTTGCAAAGCAATTCTTTTCGTGATTCTTGAAATATTATTTAACTAATAAGTACTATTGAATTTTATGATAACTTCTTTTTTTTTTGAACATACTAGTTTTAAATATATTGTAAGCTTTAAAGTTTCAATTATTGATTTATGTGTAATACCAAATAAATTGGGCCCAATATTTACGTGTTTAAAAGTAGTTTTTTAAATTTTCCAATGTATTATGATTTTAATTACAATTCTTAACAAATTTTTTTAGTAAATATCTGCAATTAAGTATTTTCATATGTTAGTATTTTCAGTTAATTTTTTAGTTAACTTAAAATAGACAATAAACAACATTAATTGAAATATAGTTAAATTAAATTATAAAAGATAAATTAATCAGTAAAAGTGTGTTAGGGATAACTATTTAATTACCAAGTCTACCATAATAAAGTCATCATTAGCGCTCGTCATGGAACAACTGCTTCTTCTTGATCCATTTTGTGAATTACATTTTGGTGTACTATTATCATTTGCAGCTTTTTCATTTCCATTACACGTATCTGTATCTCCACCAGATCCAGTTGTTGCTGCTGCTGTTTCACTTGTTGAAGCTAGTGGTGGTGTTGCTGTCTGAAGTGGTGTTAATAGTGAACTAAATGGAATATCTAGGCATTTGTCTTCTTCTTTGACAGTAACTTGTTTATTTGCCACAAATGCTCCAACTTTAATAGTATCACTTAATGATTTTGAATTATCATCACTAAAACATAGTAGAACAATTATTGAAAATTTTCTTTTGAACTGACGGAAGGCTTAATGTTATTGCTAAAGCAGCTGAAAATTGGATACATTGAGATAGATTGGATATATTGAGTAACACTTAGTACCATAAGAAATATACTAGTTATTACCCAAAAAACCAATTTCTTGTTATAATTAATACTTACTTCTGTTGATAACGATTGTGCCTGGGACTTAAATCAGAGTGAAAATGATCACTCTTTAGCATTATAGAATCACGGCCAGTTTGAGTAGGTGAAATTGTCATTTTAGTTCGGTATGACACTGACATTTGTATCATACCAACTGGTGTGCATAGTTGACCAACTCTTACTTGTTTATAATTATCACCTGTAATTATTTTAGATAATAATAGTATTAATCAAAAAGGAAAAAATTATTAGAAAAATTATAATTGTTATTTTCTTATAAAAAATCTAACTTCTACTTTAATTCTTTACAGATTAGGTATAAAAAATTATGGCACTGTAAGTACAACTTGGAAATAAATAAAATCTAAATGTTACTTAAAAATATATTGTTGAGTGCAATAAATTACTGTATTAACAATTTTACTTTCTTCAAAACGATTTTTGATTACTTTTCAACTAACACAATATTCTTTTTAAATATATGTAATTAATATATATACATATATATGTAGTACAAGTACTCTTATAATTCATGGTATTGTTACTGAATTACAAATTAAGTTTTAACTGATTAATTTTTATAATTAATTAATATATATAAGGTCCTGTAATTAACATTATTTTAAAATTAACAAATACTTTACCTAAGTTATGAAGTTGAGGTTCTCCCATGTATACCCTATAGCAAATAACAAAAGAATCAGGACCTTGTCTTCGACTTAATCTGTATGCAGGTGTAATTCTTGAAACAGAAATTAATGACTTCAGTAATATTCCCATTCTGTTATAAACTGTATAAGTAATTCGGATAGCTGGATCAGTCTGTTCCGGAAAAACACTCAGAATCCAGGTTTCAAGAACCATTGTATCACCTTCTACAGTTCTAAGTGATATTTCTGTACACAGCGGAACAGGAGAAGTAATTATTTCTTCGCAAAGTGCTCGCTTGGCTTCAACCGAGATTTCAGGTAAGTCCGTAATCGAAAGATTAAACTGAAATAAAAATTACGAAAATTACAGTAAATTACAAACAGTTTATGTGAATTATATAAGATAAAATGTATTATAATTACATACCCAATCTGATCCAGCCGAGTTTGGTTTACATTTTGTGCTAACTTTCGATCCCAATCTTGATTGAACAATAATCTGTGTAGCTTTCAGTGCAAAAAATCTAGTAAATGTTTCTAACTCTAGTCTGTCATTCATAGTTACAGTTGAAGACGTCATGTTAGCATTTAAGATTATCCACATTCTAGAGCAATATTTCTAAAACATTGACGAACACCACGTCAGTCTACAAGTAAACAGAAACACTGACGCTCGAGGTCTAAACCATTTGGCCGAGCGTGGGTGCAGAGCTACAAGCAAGCATAAGGAAAAAACGTGACTCCCAGCACATCGACTGCAGCCAACGACCTTCGGGCTTTTCCCCAACTGTTGATTTGTTTGTCACAGCTTCCCTCGATCCTACCGCTACAATCTTTGGTTACTACCAGTTTTTCAATGAAAAAAATGTAAAAAATCGCATTTCCGAATGCACTTTGTCAATGCATTCGATGTAAATATGTCAAATTCGTTTACTCCTTTTTTTTATGCTCCACTCTCCACGCCCAAATGCTTCGGCAAGTTAGCCGAAATGATGAATATCTTGATATGCAAAGTGTTACACTGAAAGGCACCAAGGTCTAGGAGATGTAATTTTCACAAACTTGTATGATTTTGCAAAGATGTTTTCGAAAACATGATAATGGAGCAACGCGAAATCACTGAAGCCTGAACCCAACGCCATATTGTAAAGAGAGTTCGCAACGCAAGAATTTCACGAGAGGGCGCTTCACTGAATTTTTCTGGGGCAGCGCCGCAGCGGCACCCAGCTGATTCAAGTAAATCTGGGAAAATTTAAATTGCTACTTGCTAGACACTCCGCACTAATTTTATTTAAAATGTACAATAATAATCGCATTCTTTATAGTTGCATTAAGTATTTCTAAATTAGTTATGTAAATTAAGTTAAAATTTGGAATTTTAAAGTAATACTTCTAGTAATTTCATAGTTTTCTAAGAAATTACCTTTTCAGAAAATAATAAAGTCAAACTATTTGATTTCTAATAACAATAAAAGTTAATAATTGTAAGATAAAACATTAGAGTATAAAAGACATGAATTAGGAAAGTAATAAGGCTTAAACAATAATTAGTAAACTTATTGTCAAATCGTGTTCCTTCAAATTTTTAATAAAAATAAATAAATAAACTGTGGTATCCATATTTTTTAACCAATGTAAGATAAGTACCATAATTACCAGTACAAAATTCTTCCAAATTAACTTAACAGATATACACAAATTAAATAACTATCGGTGACTGTTATTTCACTGTATAATTATAAAATTAAAGGAAAAAAATTAATCTTTAATAAAATATTAGATTAGTAAATGAAAATGATTATTTAGAAAGCAATTTAAATTACTTAAAAATCTAATTAATATTTCAGTAGAAATCCTAATGCCTGTAGTAAACTTATGTCATAAGTATAATATTAGATAATTAGATATTAATTATATTATTAAAATATTCATGCTGTGATATTAAGAGCTTCAACAAGAGATTACACCGTCTCTTA
Source organism: Eurytoma adleriae (assembly GCA_900480045.1). Lineage (NCBI taxonomy): Eukaryota > Metazoa > Arthropoda > Insecta > Hymenoptera > Eurytomidae > Eurytoma > Eurytoma adleriae. The sequence goes on along the minus strand of UXGC01000809.1, from coordinate 627 downwards.
AATTTCGTCAGCGACGATTTGTGTAATAAGTAAAATCATTCTATTAAAACCTACTTAATAATGCAGCTACTATCATTCACTTTATCTTGAATAATAAACTCTAGATGTCAATTTATACAAATCATTTATATCATTTTTATGGCTAGTCAAACAAAGAGAGCGTGCAAGCAAATTTTGATAAATTATAGCAGAGAAATTAGATGAATGAAAAAAAGGAAGTAAAATAAGCATCAAGAAACCATAATGGCTAGAGCTGAATTAAGAACATTATAGCCATGTAATAAAAAGAATATAAAAAGAGAAAAAACACTTCAATAAAAAGTCACAAGAGAAAAAATACTACAATAAAAAGATACAAACACTGTGATATTTCTGTGTATGTATCATATAAGTACTTGTCACTGGACTTCATAAATTCAACCAATCAACATTATTAGAATAGGTTTTCATGACACCCATTTCCTTTCTTAAATTATAATCACTCCAACCCTGGTAGAAAATTGACCATATTCTGGGCAGAATTTCTGGTCAATACATGTTAAAATGACGTATATCTAAAAATGTTGCAAAGAGTATTTGCAACATTTTTAGATATGCGTCATTTTAACATTTATTGACCAGAAATTC
>UXGC01000808.1:0-52789 GCA_900480045.1 Eurytoma adleriae | reverse complement strand
GGCAGCCGCCTTTCGCCCCCCCCCCCCTGTACACAGGCTCTCCCCGTTCGCCGAGCGCTAAAAGCGCAGGATTCCGTACGGCGAAAGGAAAACAGTGGAAGGAGCCGGGAGCCGAGGTGCCGCTGCTACAATGACGCGAAAGCGATTTCGCAGTGGATCGCCGAGAGCCGACTTTTCCCTTTCTTTTCCGCCGCACCCCCATATCGCGAGGATGCTGCTATTTTATTGTCATTTTTTTTACTTAATTGTCGGTGTTGCCGTTTATTCAACTAAGTAAATAGAAATTAATGAAATTTCGCGTGCAAAAATAAGTGACTAATCACTTATTCTACGTAGCGAGTCGTTCCTAAAATACAAATATCTATCGCACGTTTGTCGCTGTTAATTTTCTCTTACAAAGTGAGCCTTATGAAGCAGAAAATATTTAATATAGTACTTTTCTGAAATTTATCTAAAAATTTGAATAAGCAAATTTAAGCGCGCAAAGCGCGATGGATTTTTCTCTATAGTGCACACTAAAAAGAAAAAGACCTTCGCTAGATCATCAGTGCTTCACGAAAAAGAAGCCGCTAAATCTGTCAAAAATTGAAAATCCTCTCCAATACCTATTTACGTCCACCGCGAATCCGGGCCGTCTGTGCACATTAGGCTCGGGCATCCCCATCTCCGTTTCGCTCTTTCGGAACTCGGCCCCCCCGCGAGCAAGCCTTATAATACGCGTATGCGCGCGCGCCCTGTCTACACAGAATTACCCACTGATGTTATAATCCTCTCGTGTTACGCTGTCACGCATTGCCGCGCGGCTCTTTTTTTCGGCTCTCCTTCGCATCCCGGGGCCGCCCATATGCAGCACTTGCCAGGCCGGTCCCGACGGTAGCGGCCCGCCGACCTCCCCGGGATCGCCGGCATAATCGATTCTTGCGCCGTTTAATGCGCCCCTCGACTATTAATGCGCGCGCGCGGCCTCCTTCTTTGTTCGAGTGGGATGCTTCCGAGTGCCTCGGCGAGGAGATCCGATTTGAGGTTTGGCGAGGTTATTGCTTTATTTAAAAGCTAGATGGTCTTGTAAGATTCAAAACGACAATATTTATTTTATAATTATGCTGTTGAAATAGCATAGGTTACAGTTCTAGGTATTTCAAGTTTCCTAGTCAATCATAAGATTGAATCAAAACCTAGTAAATTATTGTGATCTACGAAAATTTATAATCACCATCATATCGTCATTCCTAACGGAGATGTGCAAATTTCAAAAAAGGCCCCCTTTGGCCCTTTTTAAAGCCCTAGAGCAAAGTACGTCGTTACAAAACCTGATAAACTTAGGGTATCATAAGAATAATACCTCAAGTTTAGCAAATTCTGAAAGAGTTTACTTTTCTCAAGTACTTTAAAAGTGGAAAATTAAAATAGGCCTTTTTTGCAATGTGCTTTTATTCGTTAGAGGCAGTGGTATAGAATATTACAAAATATCTTCGAACTTTACATTAACGTGTTTTAAAATAAACCTTAATCCGACTTAATCTTAATAATTGCATCGTCATTTTCAGGTATCTAATGCCGAGCGGCTTGATCGAGCGCGTGAGCCGGCACAGTCGAGCGCTGATCGAATCCGACTATCTGCTGGACCAGGATCGCGAATGTCCTCTGCTGACTGCGTCGTACGACCTGCTGTCGAGGTTGTGCGTGCAACTGCGACGTCTGGCGAGCGGTGAGGTCCACTCACCCGAGTCCGTGGAAAACGTTAATGGTAACCACGAACCGTCTACGGCCAAAGGTCATCTGATCAGTCTGCTGGCTTCTACGGAGGCTGCCGGTGTGGTGGGGGCCCTCTACGCTGCCGTAGCCCTCGCCTCGTCCGCGGGTCAGCAGCGTGCGCAAACGACCTCTGCGTCGCCCGTACCTGGACCGTCCACAGCAGTCAAGAACCTTGCCTGGAGAGGTATCAGGTTGCTCAGGAACCTCGCCGAGTTAGATCTTCAAAAACTACAGGTAAGAAAATTTTTATTGAATGTAAAAAGTACGAATAAAAAGTGATGTTGAAAAAACCTTAGGTTGGGTTAGTAGTAGTTAATATACTAGGCCAACTTAAGTAATAGAATTTTTTTTAAATATTAGAGTACCATTTTGTTTACTTATGTGTGATTAATCTTGCTTCGGAATGAATGATGATGTAAATAGTCTCTATTTTATTCAATAGTCAGGTCATACAGTAAAAGAACTCAAACAATTTTATAAACAAATTTTTCATTTTATTATATTCTTTCAGGTTAGATTTGCAGAATGATAAATAAAACAAAGGCTGTATATCAGCTTAATCATAAAAATCGCATTACGACTTAATCAAAACTACGCGGCTAACACAAGAAGTCCATAAAAAGGCATCAATAACTAATAGCCTCCGGAGAGCGTCCGTAACCGCGTGGCACACGGAGAAATCCGCGCGCATCCTATACGCGGCACGCACTTCGCACGCACAATACGATTACGCGTCACGGCCAAAGGGAATGGCTAATGACAAGTGCGCGCGCCCGGCCTCTCTCTCGCCCGGCGTCCCCCGGGAGCTGAAAGCTAGCCCCCTTCTCGGGAGAGCCCGAGATCATCATCATCGGCGACCTCCTAGCCTCTCGAGTGCCGGGTATATTCAATTCGCGGTCTGAGCAGGGGCACGGGGGGGATCGGAGACCCCCGCGGTGACATCTCAATCGCGCCCGAGGGGAGGGGGCGGCCGAAGTGCACCTGAGAGCCGATCTTTTTTTTAGGGGGCGCGAGGGTAGATCCGAGGTTAGGCCGTCATAACGACGTAATCTAAAAATTATTTCCACGGCGGCATCTGCGCGTAGCAGTGTTTTTGCGGCGGTGACTCTGGGTGTACCCGTGATTAATGCGATTACGGGCTGCGGCCGCGCGATGCCCTCTTTTTCGGACCAATTAATGTCACTCGCTGGTAGTGATGAATTTGTATTTACTTCGCTCGGTGATTTCAGGTATATTTTTTAACGCCCGGGGTTGTAAAAAAACTGAAATTTATCACACGGTGCGCATTGTTTTCTCTTCGTTCATTTATTTTCTTAGTTTGTGATTTATTAAAGCGTCATTTTTTTACAACAATAATGCATTTGAGCCGTTTTTAAAAATACAAAGTTTTAAAATTATATCGAGCTTTAAAAACCTGCAACGATGCAGAGAGTACAGTGAGAAAAATGTAAAATATTTCATGATATTTATTAATTGTAAGTGAATGCATGTCCATTCGGATGCTATCAGTTGATTGTAAATTTGGATGCTGTCAAAACAATGTGAAATTTTTACTTGTTAAATGAATTATTCGTTTTTTGTATAAGTAACTACTCAGATTTACAAAACAATTTTTAAAAACATTTTACTATTTTTTATAACAATTATTGTAGACTTCAAAGAAATGAAAATTATTTTTATTTTTAAATTTTACGATAAAAATCCAATGAATTTGTTAAATTACGTGAAATTAATCAATCTACTAAATTGCACTGACTAACACAAGCTCAAAAATTCCTAAAATAGAGAAGTAATAATTTTCCTCAAATTAACGAATGCGGGGAGCTTTCGACACGTAGGAGACGGTTGAAAATTTAATTTCTAATACGCGTCCATTAGCGATCGGCGGGGAAAGGACGGATCGATGCGGAAGCGCCGAGCTCGCCACCTTTTTCTCCGACTCGCCGCGTCAATTAGTCAATTAGGATCTCGCGCGACGTGTGTGTGAATGTGAGTGTCTGTCGGGTGGTCGCAACCCTTTGCTGCGCGCGTCGACGTTCCGTCACACCTCCGCGCTCTCGCGACTCCATCGACACCCACTCGGGCCCGGTCTATTTTCTCGCGCGTCACGTCGCTCACGGATGAAATTCCGCACGATGTATTATGAAAGCGAGCGGTGAAAAATTACTTTTCAACTCGATGGGCAAGATGAAGGAAGGTGTTTCATTATTTGATATCGAGACTGGGAAAATTGAACGGATAATGGATATTGTGAGGATAATTTTTGAGTAGTGACAGATTTAGAAGCGGAGAGCATGAGTAGCTTTCGAAATTTCCATAAATAATGAGTAACAATTATTTAAAATGTTTAAAAGCTGGCTGAACATTTGCGAAGGTGCTATCTAAGAATAATAACATTCAATTGGAGTAAATTTATACAAAAAATTTGTTATAGATTTTTTAAAGTTGATTATAATAAAATGAAAAATGTTTGTGAACGTGTGTGAAATATTGTTAAAGCACTGTATCCTAATATTCCGAAGTGTGCACTTAATTCGGTATGCTCCTACACGTACCACATCAATCCTAATTTAAATAAAAAAAACAGTAATCGGTAAGACGGATATTAAGCAGATGTTATTTTTTTCAGAATTTTTTGGGAGAAGAAGGCACGAGTCTGCAGTGGCGCCTGACTGCGAGTCACCTCATCACAAGGTTGTCGCGCGACATGCCCGAGAAGCCGGAGTCGACGGTCGGGATCGGCGCCAGCCAGCTCCTGACTGAACTCTTTGTAGTTCTCGGCTACTTCTCCGTCAACAATTTTGAGAATCAGGTAATTGTTTTAAGCCTGAAGTGCACTTGAAATTCGATGATTTATGAAGGAAACGGTATTTGTTTTGTTTTCAAGAGGGAATTTTCTATTCATTGAATCAAGTGGATATATTTATTAAAGAGATGTATAAAAGTGAGATGAAAAAATGTTTCTAGTACAATTCTCATTTTGGTAATTTTTTACGATCTATACTAATCGGATTACGGCCTGCTAAAAATCAACTCACAGATTTGGTTACATTCACTGGTTTACCCTGATCCTTACTGAAAAGTATAGTGAATTTTACTGAATTCGATTTACAGGGCAAATGAGCTGATCTACGAAAAGCACCAAATGAAAATAATAAAACAATTACGACCATCTATGAGTACGTAAACAGGGTAAAATACTTATCGCGCGTCACTCCGAACGACTCGCAATTCCGAATTCCTCGTAAAACATCACCTCCATCATGACATCGCGACAAGAGCGAAAGAGAAAAAGAGGAGCGAACGCTCGCTGCTTTACTTCGCGACCACCGGCGGTCGGCGCGATGCCGCGGCCTGAGCGCGTCAGTGACAAGAAAGTGCGCGACAAAGACCTCGGGATTCTGGGAAAACGACTCGGGAGGAGAAAATGATCAAAAAGAGGCGGGAGAGCCTCTTGGTTTCATTGATAAAGAGTAGGCCCGATGTCGTACAAAACGGGTCGTCGTCGAGAATAAGGAGCGCGAGCAAAAGCGTCCGGCGCGTGAGTCACGGTTTTACGAGCGCCTACCCCTCCCTCGTCTTTTTCTCGCCAAGGTCCGAGAGATAGAGAGAGAGAGAGAGAGAGAGAAAGAGCATCGGCGACTCTAATCTTGACCGGCCGTCGAATTCGGACTCGGCCTCCTTTATCGGTGGCCCACGGCGGTGCATTACTTTAATAGCCTAAAAGTACAGCGACGTATTTTGCTACTCGGCAAAAATGAACTGCTGGACATTCGCGCGTTGTGCATCAAATTATATTGATAAAAATGATAATTTATTGGTTGACTAAGAAAAGTAGCGTAGCAAAATGTGTTATAAAATATTTGAGGTGTAGGTATTTGTTAAAAATAAATTGAATTGGTAGCTGTGTGTGTATATTTAAAGAGAGATTAAATTTCTTTAGATCTAAAGAAATTTAATTTTAACAGATCAAATTGACTAGTTTTTAAAATGTTTACTAATTTTTCAGTTATAGTTTGTTGAAAATAATTGATTACTTTAAGTTTAGTTTAGGAAGCACATTAAGTTATATTTTGTTGATAAAAATTTATTTTTAAAATGCAGAAGCGAATTTCAATATACAATCGCCTCAAGAATAAAAACTAGAAATAAATCAAAAGATCCGAACCGATGTCAATATCAGTACAAAAATGTTTTAGCATAATTCGACCGTATCGTAAAGTATGTTCCGGCTACCAAATCGGCCCGATGCCTCTTTTAAAATTAAAATCAACCCGCGAATTTGCCTTCGCCCGCTGGAATAAATCTCCGCATCTTTTTGCGAATTAGCGCTTACTTACGAAATTTTGTGACACTCAAACAGCGAAACCGATAAGCAGATAACTCCGGTCAGTGTAATCAATTTTTTTTTTCACGCAAGCAATTAAAAAAGTTTTAGAATAAACGGGAAACTATTAAACTTCCGTAACAATAAAAAAACTCTATCAAAATTTCAAAGATCATCCCATGAGAAACAATAAAATTGCAACTCGTTAATTAACAATCGCGGCCGCACGCGTAAAAAAATCCATAAATAAATGCATGAACCTCTTTTTTTATACTCTCGCTACGAAAAACCGCCTCGGAAATTCTTGCTCTATCTCTTATCGGCCTCTCGTAACTCATCTACCTTTGACGAGGCAGCGAGGGGGGGGGGGGAGGGGGGGGCGAAGACCGGCCGCGACTAATGCGACTTTGAGGATTTTTCGGGCGAACAAAGCGGTCGAAAAGTTCGCCGGCCTTTTTTCTTTCTCGCGGGAGGGACTTATCGCGGCCGGTCGTTTGTCGTCCGGGATTTTTATGCAAAGCAGGGGAGGGAGAGGAGCGCGAAAGTGCCCCCGCGGCCTTGGCGCGCGTCGCCGTAATTTTTCCTTCGACTCGTTATTTCATTTCTCTCCTTTTTTGCGGCGCTCGTAGTCGCGGAGGTAATCGGAAAAAAAATGTAGCGGGGGAATTCGACTTGTGAGGGACGCTCGATGAAATCTTGTGAATTTAGCCGATCGCTTTATATCTTCATCGACGAAATTAGAATGCCTTTGTAGAGCTGACTGTGGTTTATCGGTACAATTTTAAATTTAAATGCGAAAAAAAATATTCAGTAGTCGGAGATTACAAAAATTCTATTCAGCGTTTCAGAGTTTAGTTTGTGGTTTAAAATGTTATCGAGATATATTTACCTACGTGTAGTTGAATAACGTTTTATGTCATTTGATCTAAAAAAATAAAGAATAATTTAATTTCATGGTAAATTTTTTAGATTCAGACCTACAAAAAGTGAACTGAAGACAAATTTCTTCTAGACTTATGGTCATCTTTGAAATTTTCATTTTTTCTAAATTTTCAAATGTTTCTTTTAATTTACTGTTAATTTTTTCAGTTTCTGTTGAGTGTACATTATATTCAACCCCATCACAAGATTTCTTAGTTATTTGATTTCAATTTGCAAAATTTAATAATAATCAAAAAATAATATATCAAATGCAGTAGTGATTCGATAATTGTAATATTGTACCATTGAAATAAAAACTTTCCATTATTTAGAACCGAATTATCTTTGTATTTTTAGGCTTCAATTATCAGTTTTCAATTAAATAGAAGTCAGGATAACGAAGATTTGATCTGATTAACGTTGAAATTACAATTATGAAAGTGTCCACCGCCCTTTATATTATTTGAAAGCAAACAATAAAATATTCTACGATACTAAATGATACTTTAACTAATTATACAAATTTGAAAAGAATAATCTCTTTCTTCACTAATACAAAGATCGCTCATCTTACTTACTATTATTCCGTATTTATAAACAATAAAAATGTCCTTTTGCGAGCAGAAAAAAAAGTAAAAAGTAATACATAACAATCACATTAAAAAAAAACGCTAAACGTACAACATTCAAAGCAACGACATAAAAGCAGCTCGAAAAATACCAAACTGCACTCTCGCCTCGAAATCGTCGAATCTCCCGGTCGCCGCGAGGGCTGAAAATTGAAAATACCTCGGGCCGGAAAGTGAAATTCTAAAATTCGATCCCCCGCTCCGCGCGTCCGCGTAGCCACTCGAGAGAGTACACGCGCGCGCGTGCATAAAGGGAAGAGAGCAGCGCGTATAGAGCGTAGGATAACCGGGGCGTTAGACACAACACACTCAGCGGACCTCCGCGTCGATACTCGCGCCCCGCGGGAGGGATATATTTACCTCGTCGTCGCGGTGCCGCTGAGTGCGTCTCGCCGGCCGCCGTTGCATCCATCATTCGTTCCGCCGCGCACTTGGTGTCCCCCTTTTCTCTTCTTTTCCGGAGGACCCTCTCTCGCTTTTGTTTTATGACGCTTTTCACTCAACGCGTCCGCGAGATATTGACGGCGCGCCGCGCGACTGGCTTATTTTTATTGCCGGCTTTTCGGTGGATGTGCGGCGGCGATAGGTTTTAGGGCTGGGATGTTTCTTGAATGCCAATCTTTTAACGCCGTTTTGACCCCTTTTTTGTGGATTCGGTGACGTTTTATTTTCAGGTGTTTCTGCGGGGATGATGATTGGATGGTCAAAGCGATTGACGATCCATAAGTTGATTGTATGCATGTTTTATTAAGTTTTAAATATAGTTCATTTGTAATCATTTATTTTGATAATTTTTTTGTGTCTTGACTTTTAGGTAAATAAGATTCTTCTCAAAATATAAGTGACTGTCACTTATTATACATTCAGTGCCATGTCCATGGAAGAAATTAACTCATTTAGATTTAGAGAGAAGCAGATGAAAATTTAGAAGAAAGTAATTTTATACTTTTCAGATCGTCTACAAGAAATAAATTATAAAAAATATTGGAAGAAATAAGTTCATGCCAACGGATTTACTTTAAAATTAATAACAGATAATTAAGTATAGGTACTGAAAGTACAACTTCAGTTTTATATAGCTCAATACAATAGGCTCTTAAATTTGAAAAAAGAAATAACTTTATATTATATTGATCATCATAGATCATCAATTTCGTACTAAAATTATTTTGTGAATGAAATTAGGTATAAATATTTTACTTAGTCTAAAAGAACGAACCACTTAATATTGATTAATTCAAATTACACTTACACTTCTATCCTGCAAAGTTGAAACAGACAGTGCAATTCGACAGCCTATAATCAGTCCGAATCGAATTTAAAATTGAAATCGACACTGATGAAAGAGTAAAAGCGCAGCTACAAAGTATGACTTAGGGACGGTCAATTAATGTTTGCCAATCAACGTCCTAAACGAAACAGATCATTCCCCATCAATAAATTGTCAGGTCCGAATGCGCTAAAAAAAGGAAACCTCTTTCGCTTACTGCCTGTACTCCAAACTAAATGCGATTCTGCTCGTTGCAAATTTGTCGGATCCGCGTGCGTTCGCGGGACACGCGGGTATAATTAGTCGCTTATTGATTGATCGAGGAAGCGTGTAGGGCTTATTAACGGGCTTAATTGACACTCGGACGCGACCCTTTAAAAACGCTGCGGGCCCTTTGGCCGACGCTTTTAAGCGCGAATTTCAGCGCTAATGATTCGAGAATTTTTTAGTTTTTTTTAAGGGCGAGACTGAAAATTTCCACTTCAATCGTCATTTGGGCGTTTTGGATTGACGCGATGATTGGGTTGATTGGCTCCAAAGTGCAGCATCATCAGTTACTGAATTGAAATAGTTACGAATCCTGAGTGCTACAAAATCGGGAATATAGTATAAAATGACCAACAATTTAGTTAATGGATGTATTAATTGGCTTTATTTAGTACTTATACAAAGCGCGTGTTTTAATCTGATTCGAACATTAAACACGTGAAAAATGGATATAAAATTTTTGCATCTTATTACTCATTTTCTATTATAACCAATGAATATATATTTTTGCTCATATGATCACGAGTTATTGTAACACCAAAATGTAAAAATCTTAATTATCAATTTACTCATGCAATGTAATATTACTTTGTAACCGTTACAAGTGTAATCGATCAGTACCTTTGATATTTAAATTAGATTTCTCTCTTGTCTATATATATTTTCTTTTTATATAATAACTGCGTCAGAAATATGAACAGATTTGTTGACGTGCAACTTAACATTAATTAAGTAGTCTGTCATTTTGTATACATTTTTGAAATATTAAATGTTCGAAGATAATCGGAACACGGCCTTTTAGTCTGAGCTGAAAACAAGGCTAGCTTTTTCTCACTGCCTTTATTACGAAGTCGTAAATGGAATCGATTCTACCAAGGATAATTATTTTAAGGGTGTTACAAAAATTGCTTAAATAGATGTAAAAGCTTTTGTAATGCCTTTTATTTAATCGCCGAGTGATCAAAATTTAATAAACTTCGTTTTATCGCAAAATTTTAAATTAGTAATTAGAATAATTAATTGTTAAATTACTTATTGCGTAAAAGGTTGAATAAATCTCACATATTTATAAAAAGTATGATTTGCAAAATTTGACAAATTAAGGCACTTAATTGTTCAGTAATTTATGTAAACTTTCTGCACTTTTAGTATAATCATCTTCAATTATAGAAAAAAGACATAACATACTTATATTATAAGCAAACATAAATTTGCTTTTTCTTTTGCTTAAATCTATATTTAACTACGATTTTTTAACCGTGCAAATTGTAACTAGATTTTCAAATATACACAGCCTGTCTGCTGAAAATCGTCTAGATTTTTCCCATCAATTTTTCGTAATTTTTAAAATATAAAAAGTTTTTCATTGATTGAATAAGCTAAATGATTTCCAGCAGGCATCTTATAATATACTCCAGAAGTTCACTTGAAGACAATTATTTTCAACGTAACAATTTCAACGTAATTCTCGCACTAAAAATGAATAAAAATAGCTCTTGTAATTCTCAAAAACCAACGGGGCAAGCGCTAATCGCCGAAGGATTATTAACCCGTTTCCCTCGCTCAATATAGTTACCAACGAGCAAGAAGCATGCGCAAACGCACATAGCGGTAAGCGCGAAGACGTTACACGTCGCGCGATAAATTAGCGGCGTCCCGAAGAAGGCGGCCGGAATTATTTATCGGGCCCCGTCGCAGGTGTAGTACACGTGCGCGGGCGCAGCTGGGCCGAGCGTCTCGCGCGAGGCCGCCTCACCTGTACCGCGCGCACTTTCCCACGCCTCGCGGATCTCTCGTGAAAACTGTACCGAGACGTTGACGAGGCGCGACGACACCGACGACGACTTCCGCTCGAGTAGAACGTCACCGGCTTCCGATCCACGTGCTCGCCGAAGTTCGGCCGCTCTGTGAATTGCGATGAGGGTTATAGGTGTAGAGGAATTATTAATGCGAGGGTCGGGGATTAATTTAAGCTAACGAACTTTTTGTTTAGTTTTGTCGCGTTGCCGCTACTCGTGTAAGCGTTACGGTTCGTTTTTGAGAAAATTTGATCCTTTTTATTATGTAGGGCAAATTGTGGCTAAATTTGTAAGAGCTAACTGTAATACAGTAGTCTAATAGAAATTAATGAAGATACCAAAACTTTTGAAAGTCGATTATATTACAAGTTTTACCGATAGATGGTGAAGCTTCAATCTCTTTAACAAGTTTGTAATCCATCCTTGTTATTGGAAGCTTTTCCTTATATCTTCAAACTTCCCTGTACTTTGGTCTTAATTCGTACAATTAATGTAGTACATACTATATTTATTTAGTACTACATTTTTTATATTGATTGTATGGCATTCATCTACTTGATAATTTTATATTCTGAAAGCGATTTTGTTGTCTGGAAGAAAGGAGATCTGTCTTGATGTAAAAGAAAAAAAGAAAATTAACTGTGAGGTATTATTTGAAACGATTGAAAAATGAGCAAATCTTACATGCTTCGTCACAGGTTTTAAAATTCTACCAATCGCAAAACCATGAACGTCTTCTTTTCTGCTATTTGCAGTTGGTGTTGCAGTCGGCGGGTTCCGGACCCAGCGTACTCCAGCAATTGTGTACGTTGCCCTTTCCGTTCTACAGTGACCCGCGACTCGCCTCCTTCACGCTGCCTACGCTTCTAGCTGCCAGTCACGGAAATCCAGAGGCCACTGCCGTACTATCGTGCGAAATGTCCTATCAGGTATATCTACTTTATTCCTTTATTCAGTCTAAATTGTACAATACATAACGAAATTTAATTAATATTTTAGTTAATTCTTTTCATAGAAATAGGTACTAAATAATTCATTTATACGTGCTCATAAATTTAGAGAAATATTCATTAATGACAAAATTTTGTTAAAAAATTTCATTGCTAATTTAAAGGAGGTAAATAAAAGTAGAGCGTTAAAGAAAAGAATTTTTAAATTTCATCCACAGCTTCTGGAGGAGTTTCGTGATTCCGAGCAGGGAAAGCAAAACTCGCTGGTGCGCCTGTTGAAGTTCTCGCCCAATCCGTGACCACTTCAGTCGCCTCGCCCGCAGCGCACATAAAAATTTGTGTTCATCAAAGATTTATTACTCTTTTACTGACAAATCACTCTTTCTTTTGAAGAGGCGATATTTTTGAAGGATATTTTTTAATTTCGTCAGATATCATTGTCATGTCGTAAGTTTTGCGAAAAGTACGTGAACGTACGGATTTTTTTTTCTCTTTTGTCCGTCTATGAAAACGTATGCGTTTATATTATAATAGACAAGAGTTTATAAAATTTGAATGTATTTTTTTTTTCGTTTAAATATGTACATTTGTTCTTTGTTGATTAACAACAAATTTATTTAACTATTTTTATTTAATACTTATCACTGAAAATGTTTATGTAAATTTATAAAAAAAAATTATTTCGGTACTTATGAACTTTTGGGTCTCAAATTTTATTTTCTGTGAGAAATGAGTGACCGAGTAACGCGGTCTTTCTCGTGAATAGTCAAAGCAAAAAAAGAAATGTACTTATTCTTTATTTTTTCTGCGAGGAGGCTTTCTTCTCCTCCATCGAAATTGGCCTCGTACATCGAGAAAAAAAAGTAAGAAAAGACTAACATGCGTAAGATAATATTCTCATAAATACCTCAGGTATTTTTGTAACGAAAACGAAGCGATCGAGCGCCAGGAAGCGTCTAAACCTGAGCGATAGGGTGCTAATCTGCGAAAACAAAATTTTCCGCGGCTTTTTTTACCGGGTTAACCAATGCTAAATTCGCAAAAGCGTATAATACTGTTTAATGATAATTAAATGTAAGATAATTATGTGAAACGAATAATGTATCATTGCAAATAGCGTGGTAGCTTTTCTTCGAAGCGACGGCAAGGGTCGTCACGAATTCCGACCGGTGATTCTGTAATCAACGATTTTGCTGTGAAGTTACTCTCTGAATTCGATTTAGGGAAAATGCAGTTATTTTTATGTGAATCGCACCTATAATTATTTCAATTTATTTATTTAAATTATTTATCTTTTTTTAAAAAAATAAATGTTAAGTTTCTCTGAAGTATACTTGATTGTTTTACCAACGAACGATATTATCAACAATTTGAATAAAATAAGTGAATTTTCAGCGATTCAGAGAGTAAGTGATTGTCGTTTTAAGTTTCTCGTCACTTTGATTTTGTGATGCAGTCAAATGAAAAATAGATGGAATTTCGTAAATAATTATTGAACGAAACGCTTAGAAATCAAGGAATCTAATCTTGCACTTGAAAATATACAATGTTTATTTTAATTTATTCTGCACAAAACCAACAACTTAATTCATTATAAAAATATCGATTAAATAATTTCAAGCTTGATTTTATAGTTATAATTAATATTATAATTTTATTTAATTTTTGCTTTACTCCTTGTCTTCTAAGCGCATCCGTATCATACAAGTTTTTATTGAATTTAATAAAAGAAAAGTAAGAGAAGAAGCCGATATATATTTGTAACGTCTATAAAATCTAATGTAGGTAGTGATAGTTAAGTAAAAATAAAAATCATGCATTTGTCATTGTTAAACGAAACCAATTAGCAAAGAGAAAAATAGCGCTAGTCTTTAGATTCTTAACAAAGATGATATTTATATTGTTAATCGTAGAGTCGTTAACACCAAATCTTAACGTGCGGTAGTCGTATGTGTTCTTCGTCCCTCCCTCGATTCTTTCGTCGCTCGATCGAAATTAAATTTCGCTCGATCGACCGAGTGCGTGGGATGGGACGCTCAACAAAATAAAAGTGGTTGAAATAAACCGTCGCAATAATGTAAAGTTATAAAAAAAAGGACGTGTAATTAGTGCGAATGCGCGACGATGCACTTAATTACAGCGAAATAACAAGTGTATTTTTTTACGGCTTTTAGATTACTTACGAAACATTCTAATGTCGAACGCGACCCGAGAACCGGTTATTTATGGTTGAATTATAAGCGGCACACCGTCGATGAAGACGCATTGCATTAACGGTACGTTTAATATATTTGAATACGCGAGGTAAATTATTCTGTATTTTCTAAGGAACCACGGATCGCCCGATTTTTTCCTGATTCTGCGATTGTTAAATTAACATTTTTTTTTATTGTAAATAACAAAAAGAAGTAATCGATGTTGTTTTGGTTCTAATGTTTGCCATTAGTGGCTTTAAATAATATATTGCCGTAATTCATTTTACTTTGTTACTAATTCTTCCAATAAACCATGAATATTGAAGAACTGGTGATTTTTTAAACTAAATATTTAGTTGTACTACCCTCTTGCTCATGTTTTATTTTCTATTTTAGAGAGCGAATAATTCAATATTACCCTACTGTTCCTTCTAAAAATGTTAAATTAACTTTCTTACTTTAGATTTAACTACACTTCTCAAACTATCCATTCATTTAAAAATATGTCTCAACAGCCTAAAAAAGAACAAGAAACATTTAATGCACTTCAGAGTGAAAAAAAAGGATCGTAACTTGGTAAACACGTGTCCGGATAGAATAGCATCGGCGTAAATCGCGGCGCCCTTAAGTCTCCCGAGTTTCCTAAAAGCGAAAAGCGCGGAGTCCTCACAGTGCGTATTTATATTTTCGAATCAGCGCGGGGCCGCTTTTATCTTCCCGTCGATGCGCACGCTTTCCGGTGTCATTCCTTGTGGAATGCTTTATTGTTTTTATAAAAGTTTGCGTGCAATTTCTGAATACATTAAAATTTGTTGTTAATTTTATATCTGTTAATTGAATTAAAATTTAAAAATGAAACTGATTTAAATTGCAAATTTTTTTGTTACAAGTCTAGACGAATAATTTTATAAATTACTACTAACCAAAGTGTAATACTAATAACTTTCTATTTAATTGACCTTAATATTTTAAAACTGGCTAAAATTTCAATTTGGGTTAATGAAAAACGTTTATTTAAAATGAAATTTTCAAATAGTCGTATAATTTTAATTAAATTGTCACGTTGAAAAGCGGCGAGTTTCAAAATGCATTTATTTTACGCTAATTCGCAGTGACTCGCGATATTTAACCGGCGACGAAAGGGGAACAATAGTGGGTTTTTCATAAGCGGCAAACAAAATTTGCACAAAAGTCGCGGTATGTGGAGAAAGAAACGGTGTGCGTAGAGATGACGTACGAGGCCCGGTGTCACTTCTTTCCCGCGGCGTTTTAGCGCCGGCTCTTTTCCCTCCTCTCCGTATAATCTATGGCTGCACTTAATACAGCCGCTCGTTCCGCTCGCTTTCTTTTTGCTCTCTCTCTCACTCCTCTCTTCTACCCTCTCGACTTTCCTTTTACTCCGGCGCTTTTGTAACTCTTTTTATCTCCCGAACTTTTTTCCCTTTGCGTTTTTTCCTAATCAAGCCTTTAAAATAACTGCAATTAAATACTGAAAATAGTAAAGAGCATCTAAAAATTAATTTACGTAATCACAAATTATTAGCTTTTTATTCAAAAAATAATATTTTTAAATTAAACATTTTATTTTTCTTTTATTATTTAAAAGTTAACTTATCAAAAAAAGTGGACTAGTGAAAATAACCACTTGAAGAATTCACTTACACCTCGAAGGGCGTAAATTTAACGACTCACAAATTTTATCAAGCCGTTGCTTTATACACATTATAACCCAAGAAACACTTAAAAAAAACATACCTCGCGCGTAAATCACGGCGCGCGTGGCGTCAAATCGTAGCGGTTCCGCGTCCCCCGCATAGAAAAAAAGGCTCCATTTTCCGCGCGCGGCGCCTCTCCATCGCCCGGCCGCGACTGCGCGCGATAAATCACGCGGCCCTAACTCGACGCGCTGTTTACAAGGCACGAAAAAGCCGGCAATATAAATAGGCCGGCGCCGGCCGCCGTCCTCTCCCCCGTTTTTTTTCTTCGTCGCGGCCGCGCGAAAATTTATTCAAACGTCCCGCGCTGCCCCTGCGCCTACTTCAGCGCCGCGGTTTCCGCGTTCCGGTTTCCGGTGGGAAAAAGCGCGGTTTTTCGCGAGGACGCGGCGTCCATCCGCCATCTTGGTTCGCAAGACTTCACGCTCCGGCTCCGCATCAAAGATCAGTGAGTTGCTGAAGAATTAAGGCTTTTTAATTGTTATTAAATTATTAGTTGACAAGAGTGAGCTAATTAGTTGATGATTTTCAATAAAATTATAGTGTGAAGCAGTGAGAAGAGTGGTGTCCATGCATTTCTGGAGCAGAGAGAAAATTAGTGACTACATGTTGACTGCACGGCAGTGCAGCTTGAAAGATTTACCTTGTAAGTATTTGTTACTTATTACAGATAAATTCTTTACCCAAGTTCAGTTTTTAGTTTAATGTATTAAGAAAAAATAACTGTTCAGTACAGATGTATGGATCAAAATCTGAAGCTCTTTGGATTTCTGCCCTGAGACATTTGAGGTTATGTAAGTGTATGTATGCAGCTACTTGGTAAGTTTTATGATAAAATATACATTGTCCTATGAATACGTTCATTAAATACTCATTACTTCGGAACTTTTGAATTATTTCAATATTGCGTGCGCCATATATTCAATAAACTTCACTTAAAAATCATCGCAATTAATACAATAAAATTGCAGTATGAAGCAGCGGAATGAGTGTTGGCCATACAATTGCAAGGACAGAGCAAAAGTTGGTGGCTCATACAAGTTAACTGAATGACAATGCATCTCGAAAGATATAAATTGTAAGTCATTGTTACAGAATCCAAATCAATTTGCTATACAGACTGCACTCGCTGTTTATTATGTTGAATTTAAAAAATAGTTTTTTTCACTAGATCTGCAGATCATAATAGAAAGCCTGTTTTCCAAATCTACCCTGAGAAATTTGATATTATGAAAATCAATGACCTGATTCATGATGCAGTAATTTGGTAAGTTTTGTTCTGAATTATAGTACATAGAAATGTACGTATTCTATCAACGAATTCATAAAAATCATATATTTAGTAGTCTTTCATTGATAATCTAAATTCAATTCTAATTGGAAATTGCATCAATGTTTAAGCAATGCCATATGACCTAATCAGTATATTGATTATTTTTCACAAGCATTGCACAGCCCACAAAATACATCTATTAAAGACCCATGCATTAAAATTGCGTTATTTTTAAGCAGTCAACGTAACATTCGAGAAATAAATCCTCGTGTTCATAAAAGAAAAATCTCGTCCGACAAAGAGCAAAATCCGCGGCGGAGAACGGAGCATCACCTACTTTGATGCGGTACAAAAGGGGAGAGGAGGAGGGGGGATTCGGCCGAGGCGAACAAAGAAAGGACAGTCGGGGGCGTCCAGCTGGTGTATTACCAGGACTCACCGGCGGCTGCGGGGGACCGAAAGGTGGGCGCGCGCGCGCGCGCGGGACGGACACAGCGGTGGGAGGAGTCGGCGCGCGCGCGCCCGCGGTCCTGCCGTATCCATTACGCTTATTACACGACGCCCCCTCCCTACGGTCATAACCGCCGGCCAACCCTTGCACGAGTCTGCGTGCGTAGGTGCGTCGTGTACGTTGGCTGTGTTTTTTTTTAAGATGCTGGCGTTATCGGGACTGCCTTGAATTAGAGGCTTCTCATTCATGTGTGGGTTTCGTGTGCTATTTAAGTACACTGAAAAATATGTACATTGTGGACAAAAATTAACTATTTATTATGAAATTAATAAATTAATTTTTTGTATTTTAGGTAACAATTAAGAAAAGAGATTTGCAATAAAATATCATTCACAACCTATATATTGGTTCAACCAATTAAGTATAAGTATTTAAAAATTTGGTAACAACTAAAACAATAACTGAAAAACATCACGAATTACAAGAAATAACTCTATTTTCATAAATCAATTCTTTTAATATGTTTTAGATAACAGATAATTTCTTCAAAAACAGAAATTGTCTTCAGTGCAAGGGTAAAACTGAAATTTAAATTTAGATATCAATAATTTCATCTACGGTCATTTTCATCGTGCTGGAAAAGCTCGATCGAGCACCTATCGACACGCCTTTACTGCTCCCTAATTTCCCGTTACACGGCATATACGAAGTCAGCCGGTCGCATGACCAGTCCTCTGTCGTTGACGTCTCTTTCCATGTAGTGGTCGACCTTTTACCCGAATGAGCATCGATCTCCTCGTTTCGCCGTGAAATTATGGCCGACAGCGGCGATCGCATGATTACACGACGTTACGGACTTTTTACCTCCCCTAACCGCTCCCGTTCTGTACGCTTTCTCTCGCCGAGGAACCGCGGCCGATGACGCCCTCGCGTGCGATCGAATTTTTCTGGCAAAATCGCCATTTGTTCGACCTCTTGTGTTATTCTAATTTTAACATTTTTATGATCAGTTTGCATGTACATATCTGCATTACTGTTTTGTACGTTTTGTACAATACGAGGAAAAAAATATTTGACCGCACCGACTCTTATACAGTAAACAGAAGAGAAATACTTTTCGCGGATAAAAACGGGTGCATCGCTTGAATTATTTTAGATTTAAGTAACAAAAAACTAGTAACAATTGTTAATTAAAAGAACATTCAAATTTTTCTCAGTAAATACAAGAGCTAAATAAATTCATCAGCCCTTTAAATATCTCGCACGCCACCCGTTAAACATCCCCGGGAGAGCGAATCCGCGAGCGCGTAACGCGCGAACGGAGCGCACCAGACCGTCTGCGAGCTCATCCGCGCGGCAGGAGCAGCTGTCAGGGCGCGCGCGGTGCTCCAGAATTCGGCGGCGTGGCTCGCGAGGGGTGCGCGCACACCGTCGGGGAGGGTCCCACGGGAGTCGGGTGCAGCCACGCGTCGGCCGCCGACTCGCATCATCCCTCAGGACGCCGCGTCTCGAATTACCGCCCGGCGCACTTCGCGATGACGGGATGATGCGCCGGAGTCGGATCCGCGTGTACGTGTACATTATACCTTTGCACAGTCCGTACTGCACTCCTCGACGAGTTAAACACTCCCTCTTTGGATGATGCGATGCGTCTGAGCACCGTGAGTTCGGGCGTAGAAAATTTGTGTTAGATTAGAAGTTGGTGGGAGAATAGATTGGGATGTTTCGAGAAGTGGAGTGTGATGATTACCTCATGAGAATGTGAAGAAGATTCTGCGTGGTTTAATCGAGAGAATATTGAATTCAGAATTTAATATCTTCTATGGCTCGATCATGAATAGAATGTGGAGTTCTTTCAGTAATTTATTTAACAAAATAATAAGATGCAGCTGCAATTTTTCAATATATTCGGTTTCAGTATTTATTTATTGAGGTGCAATAATTATACACTTGTTTAAAAAATAGAATATTATGTATACTAAGTCTGTAAATGCAGTGTTTTGCGCTTTCACGTTTCTTAATCTCTACATAGAAGCACGCGAAACACCATAATTTTTTTCACTATTTGCATAAAAAAAGTGATGAAAAAACATGACGTATTAATTTTATGGGAGATCAAGATTAATTTTATTAGTTTTGCGCAGTTTTAGAGCAACGAGCAGAGATGTTACTTTGTACCCGATGCTTTTTCTGAAAAAAGTGACACACTTGCACCTCAAAGTTTAAATTATCTTCATAAATCTCGATGCAACCACGTCACAGTAAGCTCGCTAAAAAATCACCTGATCGATCGAAATCGATCGTTAGGGTATTACTCATCATTGAGACGTCAGTGTAGCGTCCAAACTGTAAATTCCACGCGCGGGCGAAATTCTCGGCGGGTTTGAGGGATGCTCGGGAGCATCGGGAAGTCAAGCCGCCGCCGAATGGATATGCGACCGGCGCGTGTTTGCCCGGGTGATGGGTGCGCTTGGGTTACGCGAGCGCATGGGGGAGCTGCGCAAACACCGATCGGGTTTCGCCGGAGCGACTGCTGCTCATCGCCGCGGATAAATAACGGACCCCTGGCTCCTCTACCCCGCGCGCGGACTGCCGTTTTTCCGACTTGGCGCGGCTATCGATAATTTTTCGTCCGTTTTCCTAGGCTCGTTGGCTGCTTAAAAATCGATTTATGGCTTGTGTGATTAAATTTTTCCTTTAATAATGAGTTTGATGAAGCAATCGAGTAGTCAGAGTAATACCTATATTACTAATGTTAAATAATTTTCTGTAAATTTTTAAAAGAATTATTATAAAATGTATTATATTTTCCCAAAGATTATTTAGTAAATTTATATGTTTCAAATAAGTACCTCACCCCAAAATAATTTATAAGTTTTTGTATAATGAATTGGTATGTACGTAGACAGAAAATGTTTATTATAGTACTTGAAGTAAAGTTTTTAAAAAATTAAGTTCATTTGTTACAAAGATTAGTAGGTTATCTTGGAATTGAATTTCGAACTTGATAAAAAATCATCTACACAAATATTGCATAAATCTAACGATTTTTGTGAGTCATTTTTACAAAGCTGTGTAATTTTAGATATAAGCAGCAGACCTAATTTACCGTAGAAATATTATTGATCATCGTTTTCAAAAAATAACACAAATTCATTCTGTTCGTCCGAGTACATTTTTCGATGTCTCAACTCAAACTTTAGTAATAAATCGTTGCCCCATTAATTTTCTTTGACTTTCAGTAAATTAAACTAAAGAGTAAAGTCTATACCCAAAATCAGTTCATCTCTCTAATTTTACAATAGAAGAGCCTCATTGTGCGCGATAAATTGACCATCCTCGTGAAAACTAGCTGGATGCGCGTTGAAAGAGGTCACTCGTCCCGCCGGACAAAAGTCGCCGTAACAGCCACTCGAGCCATTAAACCGTCCAACCTCTCTCGATCATCGCCCGCGACAATTACACCATTGTCGCGAAAAATCGCCGCGACCCCCTCCTTTCCCCTGCGCCCCGCACTTTCCGGCCGCCGGGAAATCGCTCACGACTTTAAATCGGGTCACCGGATGCCGGCGCCCGGCGAGGGGGAGTGAAATTAACGCGGGGGGGCCTCGACCCTCCGCGAGCGAGTAGTTCGGCTGGCTGAGCCCCGACGAAAATTCAGACGCGAAATCTTCATTTCCGCCGCGGATCCAGCGACTCGGAAGAAATACTTCCTGGGGTGCACGGGGTTCGGCTTCCTTCTCTCCTTTATTTTTTGTCGCGCTGCCAACCCTCCTGCACGAGCATTCGCGACTCGCTTCATTTTTCTTTCATTACGGTTAAGTACTCGCACCCCCGGGTCCCTAGCGCGACTCATTTGCCTGCTGCGATTGCTTCTTATTGTCTTCTTCTTTTCTTCTCTTTTTTTTACTCGAGAGGACATGGATTTTTTTTTCGTTCGAATTTATATAATTTTTTTTAATTATAAATATCGTACATTATAATATTAATTTATGTAATTGTTTATTGCGTACATTAATATTATAGTTTTTTTATAAGACAACAAGCGGTAGTTTTAAGCTATTATTAATTTGATCCAAATAACATTTAAAAAATTCATTATAACAGTTTGTGAGGAAGATGAAATTTAGCACACATTTTAGGCTATCGTGTAATAATGGTGCTTATTAATAACCTGTATACAAAATACCGATTTCGCGCACAGAGTTTTAAAAAATAGTGTTCGATTCACATGGGAAAAAAATAATAAAATTTTATAATCTTAAAAATCGATCCATCACTACATGGGATATTGAAAATCCACTGGTTGTTTGAGACATTTACATCGAGCATTTTACCGAGGCATTTTACTCAATGAGTACACCCATTTAAATTGAAACTTGAAACGCGCTTGCTTGGGCCTAGTACAGATTCAGTGCATAATATTACCGCTAGATGGAAATATCTCTCCCGATAGCAAATGCGCTGTCTTAGATTTATATACTCTATGATCTAGGTGGTTACTGAAAAAATCGATAAAATTATTCTAATCAAATATCACTAAAATTACAATTGGCAATTGAAACATTTGTTATAAAATTGCTCACATCTTCTAGCAACTGAACAGAAGTGAAAATATTTTTGGATGATTACTATTTAAAAAACGCAAACGTTCGGGATATTAATCTGATCGCAAAAGGGTTAAAAACACTATTGCTTGATAAATTAGTACTGCGGGTCTATTTCCAAATCATCAGCTACCCTTTCGATACCGCTTTGGCCAAAGAAAAGAGGTACTCAACTCGTTTCCATTTAATCCCGTAAAACTCCGCTGGTTTTCGGTAGAAAAAAAAAGAAGCGACCGGGCGCCTCCGCACGAGCATGAAAGCACGAAAACCTCAGCGCGCTTCCGCGGGGCTCCCCCGGACTTTCTTTTCGTAGCGGAGCGCGACCGAGTGTCCTCCGGCTCGGGGAACAACCGGAAGCTTTTATTGTTTTACAAGTTTACTGCGAGCCTCGACCGAGGCTGATTCGATTGCCGACTCGCCGCCGGCGACGTTCCTTCGACGTCCGTGTACCGCTATCGCTCTTCCCCTTTCCCTCGCTCTTCCTTCTCCTTTTTTTTTGCCTGCTCTTTTTTTTCGTACTCGAGGAGAGTCCGACTACTCGGCCGGACGCAGGCCGGAGCCCCGACTTAGGAAGTCTTTTGGACCAAAACGAGGTTATGTTGATTTTAAATCAGCGACGTGGAGAGTCGACCGCTCGTGTTTCTCTCGTTCTCGACTTTTAACGAACTTTTGGGCGCCTGCATCGGAGAGCCACTCGGCTCGACGAAGTTATTCGCCCGCCGCGCGGTGACCAGTTTAGCGGTATCGCGGTACATTTCTTCGAGATAGGGTTTAGCGATTTTTGTAAAATTTAAAATTTGTAGCGTTTAATGTTGGATCTCCATTATGCGTCGGTTGATTGATATGTTAGCTTAAGTTAGATCGATTGAATTAGCTCGTGTAATAAGATGTATTATCGCTAATTTTTTATTTTTCTTGAAAATAAAAATTTTGTAAATCGCCCATAAATATCGAAACGTAGGAATCGAAACGAGTATTTTGTGAGAAATATTTACAAAACTTTATAAATATTATAAAACTATTAAACATTTTATCGTATTTCGGTGCATCATCATGTAGGTACAATTAAAAATCAATTTAATTTTAAAGTCATCAAAGTTTAAAATATGTTTACTATATAAAAAAAAGAACATTTAATTAATTTTCAATTAAAAATACAATATTTAATCAAATTGTAATAATTAAAAATGGTTCTTCTTTTTAAATTTCATTATTTCTTATAAACATTTTTACCGTGCAAATGTTTCTGACAAAGTACTTTGTGATAGAGATTAATTTAATAATACAATTTTGATCCTCTCGGACAATAATTTACCGCGCAAGTTCCATTTGAACTTAAGTCAGTAACAGAAATTTCAAACTCAAATATACACTCACTAATAAATCAAATAACTAAATAATCTAAAGCAAATATTCCGAACCTCTTCTTAAATTACGAAGAATTCGTCAAATATTTCCCATCGGACCGATCGATGCCTTCCACCTTCGCTGGAATTCAAGTGCGCGCGCGTGCGTCGCGTCGCTCGTGCCTGCGTTATCGCGGCGCGCTTAAAACGTCGAGCGAAAACAAACAAAAAAAAACAGAAAAGAACGGAGAGAGAGAGAGAAAAAAGCAGAGAGAAAGAAAAGAAACGGAACGAGAGAGGAGAAACGAGCGGGGCGTCGGAGAGAGGGTAGACGAGAGACGGAGAGGTCCCGCCGGTAGGGTGCCGGCGCGGCTCGTGATTGCCAGGGCTTTGTGCGCGCGTAGCGGGGACCGCGCTCGCGACAATGTGGCTTGTGTGTCGCGCGCTTGAATGCACGGGAGGTGGGAGGCACACGGCCCCGGGAGCAGAAATTAAACCCAAGAGACAATGGGTCAAGCGTCCATTGAAGCCAAGGAGTCGAACACGCCCTCGCCTTATGCGCGTACTTTTCTTTCTCTCTCTCCTTTTTTTTTTGCCTCGATTCGGCCGATTTATCGCCGTTCCACGTGCGATTGGCGACGATTGGTTCGCCGCTCTGCAAAGGTTTTCTTGGGTGTTTTTGTTAATGCTGCGGGATGAATGACGCGCACGTTGTTTGCGAGTGATTTGTGTCCGCCGATTAGAAATTGTCAGATCGGAGACGTGGCTTTACGTGCATGCACGGATTTCAGTGCAGTTCGTCGACCTGTTTGTTTTTTCTATTTATATTGTGATAAAAAAGAATACTTTCAATTTCTTATTAGGTATATATTTAAAATGAATAAAATAGGTATAGTGATCCACTATAGTTTTATTTTATTTAGCGATTTTTTGATGATTTCATTTATCTTTGAATTCATCAACCAATTGCACAAGTACTTATTGATACCAGTGCAAGCAGGATTATTCTTGGGGGAGTGTAAATTTGACATCAAAGTGATGTGAGGGTGATAATCACACGAGTTTTGGAAAATTAGTATTCACGCTCTTGTGATAACAGTTACTTCTAATCCAAAAATCAATGTAAAAATGTTTTTTCGTAGCCCGCAGAAAATGTACACTATAACCGAAACGTCGCAGAAGATAATTTTTTTGAAAGAAATCTATATTCTTTGCTCATAAAGTACATTAAACATTTGTAACATTAGATTTTTCCTGTGCAAAGTATTCTACTGTGTACAGATTCAACTGCGTACAGTCAATTAAAAGCTGTACAAATCCAAGAAATCGACTCGAAATACGAAACAGTAGCTGGGAAGATTTCGTTTTTAGTGGCTCGACACCTCTTCGGCCAATTTCCGCGCAATAACGTTAAGAGCCCGTGATGATCTTACGCTCGTGCACACCCGTTCGGCTCGTCACGCGCAATCGAAATGAATTTCCCGATGACTTGGCCCGATCGAAACGATACCCCCTAAATAGAAGGCGAGCGCTGCCTGTCCTCTCGCCGGAGAGACAGTACAATCAATCAGCTGATCACTGGACCTTGACTATGTCCACATTGCGCGCCCTTCGCCGCTTCTCGACTTTGCCAGCTTTCTCTCTGTCTCTCTTCAACAGCCTTCGAAATCGTATGAATTTTTTTTTGTTTAGTGTTATTGTCACCCCCCTTTTATTCCGTTCCAGTTTTTAGACATTGATTTCGTTGAAGCATGGCTGACGCATTGTAACTACTGAATCGTTTTTTCTGATAAGATGTTACATTTATTTTACAAAATAACATTTCTTTTCTTTATTTCTAATTAAAGTATACTTGCTTGAATGGACGACCACGCATCGCGTTAACGAGATCACTTTTAAGTTTAAGGAGGCTCTATTAAGTAGTAAATAAAAAATATGGAGACCGTTTCGTATATCGACTGCTGCAGAACGTCAGCGTAGATTTTTTAAAATAAATGTACAGAAATTGGAGAGAACTTTGGAAAGACCGAAAAATGGAAAAAAATAAATATCTTAAGATCAAACACACCACACAGATATTCAGATCATTCCGTAAAAATCGAAATTTTGGACGGGTAGCAAACAGGATAAAAAAAATTAAAAAGCAAAGTATACGACTGGAGATCAACATTGCCTTCGTATATTTAATTTTTATTCATAATTCATATATCAAATTATGCTATTATATATACCATACGCAATCAATCCACGGCAATAAATCATCATAAAATTCCACATACAATTTAACGCAACCAAAGTGTGCCTCAAATTCAACGGATCCAATTTTCATTTTGAAAATTAATTTTCAGTACCATCCGCACCCCCCGATTCGATGCACCTCGCGCCGGTCCCCTCGCCCGTAGTCGCAAGTGTTTACGCATCCGTATTTTCTCCTGTTTTCGTTCCTTCCCCTGCACCCGACAAGCATAACAGTCGCGGCAGTCTGGCGATTTTTTTCTCTCCCCGACACCACCACCACCACCTCCGCAGGCGCGCGGGTCCAGGCGCGTGTTTATGATGGGGCTCACGCATCATCGCGCACGGGCCGGTGAATAGGCGCGCGCGCGTAAGCGACACGCTTCTGCCCATCTGCGCGCAAAAACGGCAGCGACGATTCTTCTTTTTTTTTTCTTCCTCACGCGCGCGATGCGCCAATCAAATTTTCAAGTTTTCTTTTTTTTTTTTTTCTTTTTTGAAGGACTTTATTGAGATCGTGTCGTTCGATTTCACGGCTCTGACGTGTTTTCGGTTGCGAGAGGGGAGTTTTTAATGAACTGAAGTTTTTATGATTTTTTTTGCGGGAAGCTGTACGGTGCACCGATTTTAGAAAAAACGTTATTTTATTACTTTTGTAGGTAATTTTTTTTTTAATTTCAGAATTTCAGGCTATCTTTAAAAATACTTTAATTTCGTTATAATTATCATATTCAGTACTTACCTTTAAATTGTATGCAGATTAATTATTTAAGAATCTTTAACAAAAATGTAAAATATTCATATGGTTTAATAAGTCGTCCACGTGAAAAATGTATGAATTCTTTATATTTATTGGCCGTTAATAATTAATCAGGTCCATACACATTTGAATGAAGCGATGAAATTTTCACTACCTCCATCATAAATGCGATAAACGAAATTTTAGCTTCAAAACGTACATATATACGACTGAAATTATTGAACAATCGCCATCCTTGAGAGCGCAATTTATCTCCTTTAAATACTTTAAAAAATTTTTTATTCCCACTTTAATCCCCGAGCAAACGACGCAGCGAATAAAGGGAGTGACGGGCGAATCCGCGTGGTTAACCCGCGGCTCGCCCAGAGGGAATCGTTACGCCTAATGTGCGCAACGGGCACGAAGTGCATCCGCCTGCTGCTACCGCCGCCGTCGCCGTCGCTGAATTGACGTGCAAACACGCGGAGAGCAAACGCGCGGCTGAGGGCCGAGGAAATTAATCCAGGACAGAAGTGGCAAAGACGGTGTGGATAATGTATTCCCAGTAGATATACCGCGCGGTAAGGATTGCTTCCTTTTTTTTGTGTTTATTCTTACTGTTAAATTAAAATGTTGCATGCGATCCAGGGATGATCGAATTTCGTTTGTACATTTATATATGTAAATAAATATAAACGAGGCGAAATGAAGATGTATATTAAGATTTTGTTTATATTTATTTGCACGTTTTAAAACATTTTTTGCAAAAAAATTATTTTATTGATTACCAGCCAACGGGAAAACTAGTCCTGTTTTTGTCCACTTCGTAATCTCACTAGCTATTAAGTAACTAATAAATTTTTCAAGTATTATAAAAAATCAAACTCATATTACAACAATTCACAAATAATTTGCAATTTTGTGTAATTTTGATTTAAAAATGAATGATTTATTTTGATTCGACAATTTTCTTTAGAAAATAAGTCAATTTTCTATAGGCTCTCCCTCACAGTTTTTATATTCTCTTTGATACACTGCATATAATATGAAACGTTACTTAATTGAGTTATATTTAAACAGATACTCGAATGAAACTTTAGGCAAACCGAGAATCATGTCCAAATCGCAGCGACTCAACAAGCAGTGCGTCCGGGAACAAACGAGATGGAATAAAGGGATAGAAAGGGCAGATAGAGAGTGGCAAACACGCGAAATAGAAGGCAGCGCTCGTAATTAACCGCAATCATCGGTTGCAAACACGTGGCCGAGTCGAGTGAGAGTCCCGCGGGACTCGGGGGGCGGGGGAGAGGGCCTCAATTCGCTCCGATCCCTAGACTTGCAAGGACGCGGCGACTCGCGCCTCTTCTGTGATCTACCGATCAATATTTATGATTCGATTATTCGCCGGGCTCTTCACTGCCAATATTTGAATTTCGTACGCGCCGGCCGCTCCTAATCAAACCGCCAAATATTTGCCCAGACTCTTCTTCTCCGTCTCTTTTCAGCGGCTTTGGATCTTTTTTTTCTTTTCGTTCGTTCAGTCGTGTTCGCCGATCGCGTCGTCATTCATTTTTAGTTGCCGATGGTGCGTGGAGTGTCCTAGATGCAAAAGTTTCATTAAACCTTGTAAAAAGATGCATTTTCCAATTCGGAAATGATTTGAATTCAATCTTTCAGAATTTGGAATGACAAAATTTGAAATATTCATCCGAAAATTCATTGTGTACCAAGTTTTCTTTCGATATCAACAGTAGAATACTGATAGTCTGGTGTTTAGGTACTGGAAATAAGCATTTCTTCTCGTTTTACCACCACATGGACACTGCAATGTCTTAAAATGTTCTTATATCGCATACAGTGAGAATTAATAACGCAATTTCAATATTTACTGATAATTGGTTGCGATTTTTAAAATAATATGTTACAACAAGAGTCACTTTGAGATGCGCTGCTTAAATTCCTGAAGAAATATTTCAAGATTAATTTTAATACGACAAAAATACGTTACAGCAAACTAATATTAAATTGATATCATCAGTTCGACGATTACCATATTGAAGTACTTGAAAAATACATTTGCATCTCAATTATTCAATGAGTTTTAACGAGCTGCTATCGGGTTATCGAAGAATTAGTCAGAAATATCGAAATATAGAAAAATTAAAAGCCTTTATAATTGAGATCGATTTCCGATATTTTTTTTTCGACATCCTAATTAATCTCAGCTTAAAAGCTTTACATTCTCGCGTTAAAATGTTTATTGAAATATTTGAGTAATATTGCTTGTAGTATTTTCAGCGTGTGATTATGACGACACTACCAGAATCAGAGCAGTGAATTTGTTCAGTTGTAATAATTAAATATTTGGCCAAATTTAATTAAATAGAATGCACAAATTAAGTAGTATCTGAGCAATTTCTTGCAATACGTAAAGGTACTATTACATCGTTGTTATATTGTTTTCCGATCAATCGTTTCAGATATATTACCTCTACCAAAATTTTATTTTTTAAGCTGACTTTAAATAATGGAAAGCTGGCGTTATCGGAAAATAATCAACAGAATGAGGGAAAGGTGACGGCATATAACTATGAGTGAAAATAAATATCGAAAGCAGTAATTTGAACCATTCGTATAAGTGACAGCGATACATCCATTAGCTCAGATTATTAACAATTATAAATGCGATCGAAGGGCATTTTGTGCGATACAGAAAATAAAAAGAGGGAAAAAATCAATTTACATTATTTACATTTATTACAACTCAATATTTGTATGCATTAATTTTATACGTAACGTTATTTATTTTTCGTGTTAATTCGATATCGCAAAATTTTCCTGGAAATATAATCATGAAATTGAAACCCCTTTTACGAATATTTATTATATTTGCTTTTAATTAACAACATATAAAATAACGCTGACAAAAACGTTTTAAAAAATTATTCAAACAAACTGCTAGCTTTTGTATCTGCACGAGCACAGAATTACGTGAAACATAAGCTCATATTGCAAGTTTTGATTTTTAGGAAAAATATTCGTAGATTAAAATTTTTCATTAAGAAATAATCTATTGACATTGATTCTTGCAATCAATTTTTTACTGATAGCTTAATTAGGCCTTCCTAATACATATCCTTTATTCGAATTTCTAATTCTATCCTTACATAGTTAGATCCCGTTACGATGATCACAATCAATTTTCTAGCTATACTCGTGCTACTACCGTTGTTAAATCTCCATATAACTACCTGACAATCGCAGCCCACCCACATTTCTTTTTTCGTTCGTACATCAAAAAGAAAACTCCGCATTGAATCAACGAGGACCAAACAAGAGCCAGAGAAAGAGTCGCACGCGAAGCTCGCAAGTCGAGCAGATCGCGAAAATCGCGGTCGTCGCGGCCTTCCTCCCTGCGTACACGTTGCGCTGGGTAACCTTCATAAAGCACCGCGGCGGCGGGAATGCAAGAATAAGAGCGCCGGCGGAAAAGCAGAAGTAGTTATCTCTCCCTCTTTTGTTCGCCGGATTTCTCCGACTCCCGCTCCTCCGGCGCGACACAGATATGCTTTTAGCGCACGAGGGTAGAACGCGCGCCGTTTCCGCGCGCACACACGGGAGCGGTGTGTACCCGGCCGGCCCCGAGTGTACATCGTATATACCCACGTCGGTGCGCGCTTTTGCGCGCGTATACGTCCGTAAAGCTCGGCGCTGTGTACGCTCGTGGGATTTCACGAGCGCCCGGAATGAGCCATGAAGAATCGACGGTAGAGAGAGAGCGCGCTAAAAGTTTCACGAGCCGCGAGACGAGGAGGCCGGCTCGAATGCTGCGCGATCGCGGTGTCTGCACTGCGATTGGATAAAAAAAAACTTTGGCGACTGAATAATACCGATTATTGCGTTGGATAGATTAGGTTGGGAGGTTTTTTAATTAACGGGGAAATTTTATTTATTTAAGAAAGAAATATGAATTTAGCTATGAAGATTTTTATTTTTGTGGATTAAACTGTTTATATCTTCAATTGATTGATAGATTTAATAAGATCTTAAGAAATAAATTTGTAAAAATATTTGGCACGTACATTACCTTGATAAATTTTTAAAGATAAAGATATGTTCACTCAAATATAATTATAAATTATTATGCGCTTTGTAATTTATGTCACAGAGTGGCTGATAATTTGTTTGCCTCTGCGTTGGACATAAAACATAAAGTTTAATAAGCATCAAATGTTAAATAAAATTTAAAAGATAATATAAAAGCGCTGCCAACATTTTCGCAGTTTCTTCAAAATTTATCCTCTATTTACTTTTGTTTATTTATACAAGTATCAATTTCAATTTTCAGAAATAGTATACGTTCGGTTAATATAAATATGTCTGAAACAAATTTTCATCGAATTCATCTCCAAACCAGTTTTCATCACCATGACGACTCCTCTGCGAGGAAAGAGAATATTCAGTAAAAGGAAAGATTTTAAAGGGAGAATCGCTTAAAAGTCGCATAAGGAGTAAGTACACATCATCCCCTATTTGGTGAGGGTTCGGGAGAGATTCCTGTGATTTTTCCTCAAGCTGAAGCACATTATCAGCTAATTCCGTGCTTAGGGTAGACCCGAGTATTTTTCTCCTCCATCCGACGGCTGCGACCAGCTTTCTAATCGTTAACCAATGGATTTTTTCGCAGATAAAATTTTTATCTACACCCAGAGATGTTCATATTTTCTTGCATATTTATCGTTCTTTAGCTAAGTACCTATAGGAGTCTAGTAGTTTTTTCGAGTTTTTTAAATAAAATGGATAACAAAGTAAATTTTTGCCTTAATTTGTTCAGTAAAACTTACATTTATAAATAGTAACATTAAATGATTAAACTCGGTTTGTTCAATTCAGCACTGCAACTTAGGACGAAGAAAGTCAACGCAAGTGCATTAGCTCGAAATACTCGGACAATCGATTTAAAATTTAATGGAATCTTGAGACGCATTAGGATCCCGCACTCCCGAAACTCCCGCAACTGCAAACAGCGCAAATCCGCTTCTTCCGCGCGCCGCGAAATTTAGCAAGAAAAATATTGAATTCGCCCTTAGACTTAAGTGCGACAAACTAATGTCTCATCCGCTTAGGCGCGCGGGAGCACTCGGCATCCCGACTCGGCGGGTGCACATCGCGGCGAATTATCGCCGAAGGACCAGTCGGGATATCGGCCCGCGGGAAGCGGCGCGCTCCGTCCGACCCGATTATCGTCGGCGAGCAATCGAGTTATCCCGGGGCGTCCGCTCGCGGGGCGCGATAATGAATTCAATTTGCCCTCGAAAAGCGCAACACGGCCCAGCCTCTCTCGCCGTTATTATTCTCGGGCCTACATACGTAATGCAATAATCGGCGTGTATATCGGCCATATGGCTCGGAGATTCAGGGGAGGCTTCGCGAGTATACTTTTCGAGCCCCCCCTCCGCTGGAGTGCGTCCTGTACTTAATTCCGCGCCGCGCCGAACTACCCATGTTTCCGAGAGATTTCACCGTTGTCCGTGTGTGCGCGCGCGTGTGTGTGGGTCTGAGCACCGGGCTTAGGTCGTACGTACGAGGCATTGATGAATGTAACTCGCGGAGAGTCAGTTTGGTTTTTGGATTTGGGCAATATTATCGCGTGTGTTGTGTTTGAGCGTCAATTTTGTGGAAGATCCTTAGTGGTTGGCCCATTGTGTTTGCCTACGAGATCAGGGGATATTTACATCGATGATGAATGCATTTTCTTTTCGCTTTTTTTTTTCTTTTATTCGGGTATTGGTGACTTTTATCTTGAACATTGACGTATCGACATAAATTACGTCGTTGTAGTTATTACGGAAATCCATCAATATTTTGATAAATTTACAAAGTTGAATGGCATCTTCTGACTTTACTTTATACTCGGATTTCGTAATTGATTTTCGCTGTTGAACAAAAGACGCCACGCTAATAATTAGACTCGAATCTTGATCAAATTTTCCAGTTCATCCCTCCGGCGGATTCAAATCTGCAGCATCTTGCTCGAAGCGACATCACGATTCTTCCGATCCAGTGAGGCCCTTAATCAGATCTCGGGAAAATTTAATCAAAACCCAAGCGCGGCAATAATCGGTCAGTCATGAAATTCAAAAATATTATCGAAACGGGACAAATCGGCCGTGACTTTATGTCCCGGTCCCCCGTCCATTCCGGGAGATTTGCATCCCACCTTCTGTCGCGTCGACTGTGATTCTGATTAAATCAGCATTAGGGTATATCGATGCGCCGAGATGAAAGGGCCGAGGCAACGCCAAATGTCGAGGCGGGGGGTCGCTGCGCCCCGGATGCTTTAATCAGACGCGACTCTTCGGGGTGTACATATGCAGCCGGCCGAGAGGGGACAAGTGGGCGAGGCGCGCAGGTGTCCCCGGCACTTTGCCCCCGTGCCGTCGTCTCCAGGACCTCGAGGGGCACTTGGGCTGCGCTCGAGCAGCTCTAAGATAAGAAATCTATTAGCGATTGTAATTCAGCGCGAACGACACTTCGGTAGCGAGGCTAATATCGCGCGGATGAGAGGAGAGTCCGGTTACTGCCAAATGTGTACTTTACGCGGAATGTGTAAAGGATGGTGATTTATTTTTATCGAACTATTCTTATTCTGTCATATAGAAACGATGCAAAAAGTGTAATGGTTTTAAGAAATTTATTATGATTTAGGTCTATTTCCAATAAATAAATTGAAGTGTTATTATTGACAAAATTTTGATTAAAAAGTTTACTTACAATTTTTTATAAATGGTTAATATATCGAATAGATGTATTTCTCTAATTTATATTTTTCTGTTTCTATACGATCGAAAGAAAATTAAGTTATTTTTGTTTTAATATGATATTGATAAAAATGGTGTACGACTTTTATTACAGTTACATTGTTTAACTAAAAAATTTATTTGAATTTCTCACGACATTAAACACTAGACGGTTACGCGTGATCCTCAAAGTTCTTTCAACGAAATAACCGTGGCTCTCAGAAAAATTATGATCGGACAAAAAAGCGTCCGGCGCAACACTCATCCTCGATCATGCGAGAGGCGCGCGCCCGAAGACAGGGGGTACCATTGACGAGACACCGATTGAAGTGGTCCTCGAAAGAGACTTCGCCAACACACTCCGCCTCTCTATTCACAAAAGCGCAATACTCTCTCCGTCGCTCCAATTAACGCGCTCTCGGCGCGCGGGTCGAACGCGAAAAAGGCGAAAAATCGAGCCTGATGAAAAGGGAGCGCCGCGCGCGCTCCTTACCCATCTGGAAATTCCAAATCCAAAAATAGTGGAAGGCGGAGTTCGAACGGGGGGAGGAAGGGGGGGTACGATAATCGGCGCGGTCGATCTCTCGTATCGCGGATTCGCATCTGCCGCGTCACACGCGGCGGAGCTCCATGGGTATGGGGGCCCCCGGCTAATCTGGCATCTCGACATCGGCGCTATCTTGCATCGGCCGCGAGAAGCGACGACTAATTCGTCGGGATTTTGAAGAGAGGCCGCGGGGTCCTGGAGAGACGTCGGTGGTCGTGCGGCCCGTTCCTCGCGCGTGTATATACCTTCGGCGATCTTCTCCCCCCGGGTTTCTTTTCGACCTTCGCGCGCGCGCGCGTCCGACTGACACGATTATTACACTCGCCGGGCGGGCGGTACTGGAATTCCACAGCTCGTCGACTTTATTTATTGCCGGCGCGTCACTAATGAGACAAGTTCATTCCCAAAGCCGACGTTTATTGCGTGAACGATACGAATCTCTGCGGCGGCGAATTTTTGCTGATTTATTTATCCTGCATTGGTGGCTAGCGTTTTTTTTTGATGGTCGAAATATTTAAATTTCTTGGGGGGGGCTAAAATACGTTACTTCGTTACATTTTATTTGCAAAAGCATGAAACTAATTTGTAATCTTTTTTTTAAATTATTTTATTTTATTAGAATAAACTATGTTTTTAGTTATACATATATTTCGTTGTGAAGGGTTAAAGAGTAAGTCAACTAAGTCAAATGGTCCCAAAATTACTAAAAACATAATTCTTTTTATCGAACTATACTTCTCTTTGTGTAATGTGGAAGAATAAAAAAATCTGTTTATTTCAGAAAGAATTAAATCACCAAAACATGATTTACTCGATTTTCATTGGTATAGAATTCATACTATCAAAGCATGTCACATTTACATATAAATGAATTTGCAATTATTTTTTAATCCATGTGAAATCAATTTATAATTTCGTAATTACCAAAAATAGTACCTATACGTGCATTTGTTAGAGTCTGACCTGCTCCACCATTAAACTGATTATAAAACTTAGTAATCATTGGAAAAATCGATTGAATTTTTATAACTGCTATCATCAAATGATACTAAACTAACAACGAAATATCCCTCGGATTATTGTCTTCAAAGAGATTAAAAATATATTGATCATTGGATGATTAATTAATTCTAAATTTTCTTAGCGAATATAGAAAAAATTAAAGTTCAACATCTTGCAAATCCGCAAGAGCTTTAGCGCCATAAAATCTAAGCTCTTTGATCCGCGCATCGACGCGCATACCACTTTCTCACGAATTCTAAAGCGCAGCGAGCGTCCCATTCATCAGCGGCACATTCGCGAAGCGTACGAGTCCATCTCCTTCTATTTATATCCGGGCGATGACAGTGTGCGCGAGGCCGCATGCACAAAAAGCGCCGTAGGCTTTTCCGGGGAGGATGAATCAACCGGCGACCTCTCCGCCGCTCGTGCATGCGCCAGATGATGCGTATCGCGCGATATCGGCCCTTGTTTGTCGAGAGATTCGCCACGGATACGTGTGTAAGTGCTACCGATCGTGTGCTCTTGTCCAGACATTTTTTTGCTTGATTAATGTCTTTTTTTCCGGAGGGGTAAATTTCATTGTCGGTTGATGAGGTTGGATTATATTAAGAGAACATCAGGTATCGTTATGATTTTTTTTTATGAACCGGGGTTTAGTGGATAATTAATTTGGAATATTCGATCAGTATATCTATTCATGTTGCGGATACCCTTAATTGATTTTTTTTATTCTTAATTATTTATTTATGTAGTTTCTCAAGCTAGTCATCAATTAAAATTCTTTTTTAATAATAACTTTAAATTTTGCATTGTTCAACATTTCGACGTAATGTACACAGTAATGCTGGTAAATTCTTTTACCAAAATCAATGTAACGTAATAATACACCTTAATATTGCAATAAAAGAACTCGATACACATAATCGTCCATTATCCAAACAAACAAAAATCTCGAAATTATCAGTTTCTCCAGAAAGCTCCTCTCCGCTCAATTTCACGTCTGCGTGTGCGGTTTCGGTTTCAAAGGCGTTCCAGCAGCACAACCTACACTCCGTCGCTGCTGCGCGCGTGGGAAAGTTCCGCGCGCCTCCGTCGCGGGGGAGTAATAGCGCGACGACGACACAGTAGTGCGGGGCATAATGCAGATCATGTTCCGCGCGCGCACCACGGACACCGTCACGGGAAAATTTCACCTCTCCTCCCCGCGTAATTCACTCCCGATGACTTTGCACTTTTCCCCGAGTGCATGTACGCGCGCGCGCGATAAAAGTTCCTCCTTTTTTTTCTGGGTCGCGTAAAGTTTCCGGGTCGCGCCGCCCCCTTTCTGCCCCGGGTTATGTAGGGTTATGCGCCTCGGTCCGCGAGCCATTAGAGCGGAAGACGTTTAAAAATTAACGTCTCCTCGTTGAGCGCCACTCTCCTCGCGAGCTGTAACTTAACTCTTGGCTGGCCCGCGCGCGATGTAGGCTCCGCGCTCGCCGCGAAAGTGGTTTTTAATATTTTTTACAAGAGGGTTTTATTTATGAACGAGGGGCGTCTTAGGCGAGAGAGGTTTAATAGATTTAATAACTTTGTGAGTTATTACAATTTTTTTTCGCGAGGTGTGCAATTTTTTTTTAAACTGATGAGTTTTTACAGGATTCTATAAATTTTGAAGTCCCCTTTATTGACTGGAAGTAATGCTAGGAGCCAGGGATACATTTTTCTTTGAATCTTTGAGAGAAAATGCTAAATAGCGACATTTTTAAGAAATAAAAAATGGACTTTGGAAGTTTTAGCTACAGAAAAAAGCTCGTTTCAGTTTAACGGCGTAAACTGCAACTGTGCCTCATGAAAACTGGCGTGCATTTCACAGGGTTGCATCGAGAAAAGCACATAGATTCCCACAAGGAATTACACTTTTGAAAGTTTTGTTACGAAGAAGTAAAAGAGAGAACAAATAGCACATTTAAATTTTTATTTTAGAATGTACTTTTATATACTCAGGAATCTCACGAAAGAAGTATCTTCGGCGATATAGTAAATGCGAGTCCCACTATAAAAATTACAGCAGTTTCATTGTCGTCATTATTTCTCGAGATGCGATTGGTTAAGAGGTTACTGTTTTCTTTATTTTTATTACTCGGTATTGTTTGTTTGACAGCAACCCGCAAAAAGAATCTCACCGCGAGCTCCGCCACATTTAGTATTGCGTAAATATAACATTGTCCATCATGTTAACTGACAGTCATGTATTTCAATTTTAGACAGCCACTATTATTACAGAAGCGCGAGAAACGTGTAACCAACTTTCGATCGACTGTTTATTTGATCTTTGCACCCGCGCGTATTCATTGAAAATCTTGTGTCACTGTGAGGCGAGAGCGCGCAGAAACGCTGAAACGTAAAAATTTCATCGATCATGAGAACATTCGCTCGCGGTGAGCCGTAAGAAAGGACTCGTGGACTAATGCACCCGAGATTCCGCCTGCTTTCTTCCGCAAGCACCGGAGACACCCCATTAATCTCGGGCGACGGCGCGCGCGCGCGGAAGGACGTCCCGTAAAAAGGCGGTGCCACAAATTTTTCTCTCTCATTTGCTAATAGTTCTGGGTTCCTTTTCGGACTTTTTCTGTCGTCCCCTACCACTTCACCCTGTTTTCGTGGTTTCGACGTTTTTGCCACGTGTCGCCCATCGATTCTTCTCGATGGGGCAGTCTATAGAATGGACCATCTTCTCTGCTGTCCTTTATTGTCAATTGCTGACATCAGAAATTATATCGTAAATTTAAAAATCTTATTTTATGCTTTTAAATTTAAATCCATAAATATAAAGAATTTTATTTCCTACACCGAGAGAAATTTTTACTAAAAGTTTAATAAATTTTATTAGCTCTGGTCGGTCACAGACTGACTTTTACAGACCTTCGATATACTGTAACTGATTATTAAAATGTTAGTCATGAATTAATAATCTATAAAAAATTGCCGAAAATTTACTGAGAATTACTAAACGTACAGTATGGTAAAAAGTTCACAAACTTACAGTCTGTGACTAAAGTACCATATTGTCTAATAAAATTTACTGAACTTTTTATAAAAATTACTACAAACCCTTTGGCTCAGTGTACAGTGATGCTTGATTAAGGGAAAAGTTACAATAGTTTTTTTTCGCGTTTTTAATAAACTTTCATTAAACAACTTTTAAAAGACACGTGTCATTTTTGCCAGGTACCAATAAAAAGATTTAGCTCCTTATTCATAAAGATCTAATGATAAGTAATTGGTACCACCCATTAATGACTACTAATAATAATTTTTTGAAATTTCCAGATATTAAATAATTATATTAAGATTTGTTTTTCTAAAATACTTAATATAAAGAATAAAGAGCCTCCATAAACCACAATACATATATATTTTGATTACAAACATATTCTCGTTACAATACAGTGTGCGGATACCAGCAACGCTAATAGAATCAGTTAATTATTCAAAGCATTGCGCCTGTCGGAAGTATAGTCGCATCCCGCGTGTACACGGGGGAGAAGTTCTGCGGTAGCAAGTTCGGCCGGCTTTTTTTCCCCGTGGCTTCCGAGGGGCCGAGGAGCCAGCGGCCTTTTTCTCGAGAGATGAATGGTAGCCGAGACAAATGGAGGAAGCCGGCCCTTTTATTAGCCATATTCATTTCTCTCCTTCGCGTTTTTTTCCATATCAAAATTAATGACGATGCGCGGCGAGGAGACGTACGTGAGAATCTAGCCTTAAATGACGGGGCCATGACGAAATTTCGGATGCGTAAGCGATTTTCGTTCGGTCCGATCCTCCTCTCGATACGATCGCGGACACTTTGTGTCGTTTTTTTTTCTTCCTAACCGTAATCTGGTAGGAAAGCGTTAATTTCGACGTTAGATAAAATCCTTTTTAGAGGTCGCGGCCATTAGCTACCTGCTCTCGGGTCACACAGACGTCATCGCGATCATGCGTTATGTATGTATACACGTGACCAAAAAATTTCTCTCGGCAGGGAGCAGAGTCTTCCGCTCGGAGTACATTTCGAGTCTGCGGCCGGGATCGAAATAATCTCCATTACCCCCCTCGAAAATCGAGGTGTAACCGCCGACATCGCCGAGCGACGTTCGCGCTTTAAAGCGTTTCGAAAATACAAAGGCGAGGCGTCGAAGCTCGGCCGGAGCCAAACAAACATCGGGAACTCGGTGGATGGAGAGAGAGCGAGGGAGGGAAAAAAGACGAGGCAGGGCACGAAAGTAGCGAGAGAAGAAGCAATGAAAATATACGCGCGGCACGTGACGTCACGGCAGCCGTCAATTAGGCGTCGCGTGGCGCACGCGTCATTTGTCAGCGGGACCCATTTTCTACTCCACCCCTATACCTTCTCTTGTCCTCCCCCCAAATCATCCGCTCCGAGCAAATTTTTCTTTTTAATTTTCAAAAAGAATTTGTTTCGCGACTTTTTGCAATGTACCATTTTTATGTTAAGTATACATAGTTTTCAGCATTGTTTAAAAGAATTTTGTGGATACTTATAAGCAATAAGATCTAATTCATATTTGGCGATAGTAGGATATAAAATTTTTGAAAAAATAATATGTATTTCGTATATTTTTGTAGATTTTTTTTGATAATAAATACGGAATACATGAATACTTATCGTGAAATTTGATTATTCAATTTTCATTGACAGATTATTATGACAATGATATGAAGTCTGCAAAGAAAAGAATTAGCTTTAACATCAGTACCTATCAGTAGCTAACAAATTAATAACGTGACACTTGACAATCATTATTTAATTTGTCAGTTATGTAAATCTCCCTGCCTATTGAAAAACATGAATATCAAATTAAATATCGATCTGCAATTCTTTACATGACGAGCGTTATATGAATCTTGCAGACTTTTATCGATGTGTGATGCATATTAATACTTTAAATCGTTAAGTCTGTGGTTTCCATTCCATTTTTCATATCAAGGACCATTTAGTATGCTTTTTTTACAAAAATATTTTATAGATATCTTCTTATTAGTACACAAAGGTTACTGATATTTAACAGATTTATTTTCATTAAAAAATGCAATTCACTTTTTTGCCTACTTCTTTAATCACCAATTGATATAAGATCATATAAAAATTTATGTACCTAATCCAATAAGATCTTACATCCATTTACATCTGAATTATCGGACACTAATTTTTACGTACACCCTGTTACATAGCGACGCATGCAATCGAAAGTCTTTCCCACAAGAGCAGTCCAAATCAATCTTACAAAAACCAATCATTTCCTCGTTCTCGAGCGGCTCGAGAGCCAATCACCTGAACGCCTGGGCCGTGCCGGCGATCTCTATTTTCTCTCGAGTACAATGTCGGGCCGATTGGGTGTCGCGTGGCGCGAGCAATGAATTTTGCCGGCGACACGTGGCGCACGCGTTGACTTTTGTCACGAGAAAGTCACGCTTTCCATGCCGCCGCCGGGTCCCTTCGGGCGCTTTTGCGACGGGGCTAGCCGAGCGCGATCACTTTGCGGCCGGGCGACTGCGACGACGATGGATTAACGCCCGTCCAGCCGATCGAAAGCTATACAACACTTAGGCGATCGAAGAATCAAAGGGTTGATTTTTCACGAATTACTCGTGCTGCAGTCAGAAGGACAATAGCCATACTTTTTTTTGTTACGTTACTTTGATATGGTAGTCACTTCGCGCTTTTCTTTGGTATTGTTTTCTAGGATTGCTTATACTGCAATCAATTTATTATTTTTTTCTTTCAGTTTTTATTATTTTAATTGACATTTAGTTTTATTTAGTGACATTTGAATACAGTGTTTTCAAGAATTCAAGCAGTTTTTTTCAGTGATTGCATGATTTCTGTTATTGCGATCTATTAATTATAACCAATTATATAGTGGAGCAGTAACAATATCTCCGAACGTCTAACCAAGCGGATCTTAAAGTGGGGTATATATATTTATCTCGGGCAGTGTACTCGTTACCGGGTAAGATAGAATAGAATCCTCCTAGCGGTAAATATACCAAATGAAATCACTGCATTTCAATTACTTACTTTCAGTATGAATCTCCAGAATATTCAAATGAAATTTTAAAGTGATTTTTTCCGTATGCGTGAGGGAAAGTGATACTTTTCGTACATGTAAATCAGTTTAGAAACTCATCAACTATTTTATCTCACTATCTGAAAAGTGCAATTTGCGAACGTTATATTTTTGCAAATAAACAATAATAATCGAAAAAATAAAAAGCAGCTAACACTAAACCAACCACAATATTATATTAAACCTCTCACCTTTTTGACAAGAAGATTTATTTTAAAAAAAGAAATTTTTACACTCACGCTTAAACGTATTTTATTATAGTATAGCCAGAAAGTCAAGAAACTAATATAAATTAACGTTAGTGGAATCGATTCGGGCGAATCGAAGGGGGTTCGTACGAAAGTGCAAACTGTAATGAATTAATTGCGGGAGCGGCGCGTGCCCGGAAGTCGTCCGATTGTGCGCCGAGGCTTCCGGTCCTCGCTTCCATTGTTCCGGAAAATATTTATGTGCCGAGGCCGGCCCGTCGACCTCCGAACCCCTCGGCCGGCGAACAATGCCGCGACGACACGCCGATAAGAGCCAAGCGTGGGATTTGGCGCTCCGTTTGAAACGAATTTTACACGCCGACGGGACAATATGGTCCTTCAAATTTCGCGGAACCAATTTTCGGCGTGTATGATTTGAAAGTTCGGGAACATTAATAATTTCATTCGACACTTGTGGCTTCTTAGTTTCCTAATGTAAGAAATAATAGCCCGTAGATCAAATTGCGTATGTCTGTAATAAAAGTGAACAATAAAGTTTCCAATGTCTATTAATTATAAGAATCAGTTCATTTAAACTATGTCAATATGAGTAAATGAAAATCATAATCCAGGTAAACTTATGTTAAACTTATGTTTATAGATTTTATGAAGATGACAAACTACTGCCAGAAACGTAATCTAAATTAACAATAAATTAGTAATTTATAAATCAACTTTTGTTTTTTTTGTTTTATCAACTTAAATACGTAACGTTATTTCACTATCAATTTCCTTATCAGATATCACAAAAATGACTGGTTGGTACATTAAACTAAAAAGCAGTGTAAAAAAGAAAGATATACACTTTTATACACAAAAAAAACATCAATTGAATAAATTTAATGACCATTAATTCGAGATACCGAATCGAAAGCGTCCTCGATTCTCCCGGTGAAATTATCACAAAGGCGCATTTTTTACAAGCCCCCGCGCAAGTTGCACCCGAATCGCCGGCGAGCGCACAGGCGATAATGCGTAATTATACACGTGTAAGCGATAAAGAGAGGCTCGCCGAATTACCGGGCGTGAAATTAGTCGGCTCGGCCGGGCGCGAGCCGAATGAATGGAGAGGCTGACAATGAAAGGATCGGCCGCGATCGGGGCCTGGCCCCCCTTATCACCGGGCGCCATCGCGTTTTCATTACATCGCGCGCGCCGGATCTGATAGCGAGGAGGGGACCCCGGCGCGCGACAACTGCGACTTTGCGTCGCGTAGGCGCTCCTCGAGGGCCCGATCATTGTTCGCGCTGCTCTTTTATTCCGGCGGCGATCGCGATAGTTTCGACGACGACGACGGCTACGGCGTATCGATTCTCCGCCCTCGTCGATGAAAATAGTGTGGCTTACTAGATTGCGGACTTACTGGCTGCGCCGTGGGGTGATTCAATTGTGCTCTACGTTTGATGCAGTGCGATACGGAAATGAGGGATGAAAAATTTGGGAATATTATTTTGAAGCGATTACACCGAGAGAATATTCTCGTAAAGTGTACGTTACAATAGATCAATGTAAAAGTTACGAGAATAAATGTAAAAAATTTTCGAGATACTACAACAAAGTATGAAGATACTTCCATAAATTATTATGAATGATATTAATAAACCTCGCAAATAACTCTATTTTTCGACTCTATCGGAAACAAGCAAGATAATGAACAATCAGAAACAATTACACTTCCCGCGAACCCACCGTCCCGTCGATAAACAATGACAGTTGCCGTCGTAGGGAAAAAAAGTGCGAATACACCATGGCGCACGTGCGCGATAATGCATGCATCCACCTGACGGCACGTGGCCGTTTTCCTTTTTAACGGCGCTATCGCGGTGGCGCGCGCGTGGCGCTGTTTTGACAGGACGCTCCTCGCTAATCCGGCCGACGCCGTGACGCCCCGCGACTTTGCCCGCGCATAACACTTTTATCCGTGGGAAAAAGGCCAATCGCGGCCGCGATAA
Source organism: Eurytoma adleriae (assembly GCA_900480045.1). Taxonomy (NCBI): domain Eukaryota; kingdom Metazoa; phylum Arthropoda; class Insecta; order Hymenoptera; family Eurytomidae; genus Eurytoma; species Eurytoma adleriae. The sequence continues at coordinate 9,648 of UXGC01000808.1, read as the reverse complement.
GCGCACGCGGCCCACGTCATGTTTACACCTGTTATGAGAATGTAAATAGAGATACCCGCGTTTGCGTACCTAAACGAGGCGTTTTGTTACGCGCGGGGCTGCGGGCTGAAGGTGAGAATGGACGGGCTAAAAGGCGTCTGTTTGCTCGATCGAGCTGTCAGCGTGTTTAGCGAATTAATAAGAGCGCGATGCGTGCCTTTGGTTTTTCGATCGTGGGTCGCTGTGTCCAAGTATCCGAGGGGTTCCTTTTTGTCGAAAATTTATGTTGTTTTAAAGTTTTAATTATAAAAAAGATTATGCATACGTTTAAGTGAACAAATGTAAAATAATCACATTTACAAAATAAAAGAATCTTAACGTTTAAAAAAAACCCAATAAATGAATAACGCGCCTTCGAATTTGGATATCACAAATCGACTGCATCAATGGTGCATTCGAGAAAGAAAAAAAGAAACTCCTAAAATCGTATATTTACAAACATCTCACTCTGGCTGCTCCCCTTAATTCACCCCCGAAATTTACAGTCTTATTTACGCCCCACAACTTAGCTCGCGCGCGCGCGCGCCGTGTGTTTGCCGAGCGGCGACGGAACACTTCCGAAATTAGCTTTTTGGAAAAGCGCGCAGCCGGAGGAGTCGGAGGAGAGGCGAAAGAAAAAAAAAGACACGACACGCGTCGCATCAGCCGCCCACGCGACTCGCCCCTGCCGTAAGTTACGGCCGCCGCGGGGCCGATGCCGGAGAGATGCGCGCACGCGACGCGACGCGACGGCAGCTGGCCCCTCGCGGCCATATGGCGCGCGGCCCCCCTGCGCACCTATCTGCGAGCTTATCTACGCTCTCGCAGTTTTTCCTAAAGCGTCTTCCGGTCAGTTCTCTGCGCTCGGCGCCGGGGCTCCATTGTTGGAGCCTCTCGCCGTGTTTTGTCCAGCCGTCCGTTTGATGGACACTCACTCTGGCTAATGATCCTCTTGTGTATTTCGACGTTTGGTTTACGAACTTTGCTCGGATTTTTTATAGGAAAATAAGAATTTTTGTGTATGGTATAATTATGCAAGATTAATAAAGTTTAGTCTTTTACTTAAATGTACAACGGTTTCTTGTAGAACTTATTAGTCGAGTGAAATAAAGTAATTTCTTTTGATATAAAAGCCTTAAAAAATTAAACTACGCATAAAACATTTATTAACATCATATTGATACTGCGGTCACCTACGATCAACTCACCGTTACGTTACTCCCCCTCGCAAGGCAATCAGCGTGTCATCAGATAACAGATTCCAAAAAGCGATAGAGCGTCGCTATATAAGCCAGCGATTCGCGGGCATATGCCTCGCTCGATTCGGAAATTTTTGTCCCGCCCGCAAGCAAAACAATGGCTAATTGCTGTTCCGTTCCTCGGCGATAACGGCATTCGTGCCTTCGATCTAACCTGCCATTGTACGCAATCGTGCGGTCAAACATTGACGGCCGGCGCGGCGTGCCTATCGTTTCTCACGCTACTTGGCACCTTCACGCGCCGCGGCGCTCCCCCTCCTCCCCCGCGCGAGCCCATGACTGCGCGATGCCCCGGTTAATTTAAATAGATGCGCGCAAGCTGTCCCCCAATTACCGGCGGGGGCGAAACGCGAGGCTCGCGTGACTGAGTGACCGCGCGCAGGAAAAAAAAAGATAGAGCCGAGGGATGAGTCGACGGCGGCCCCGATACGCGCGCGCGACACGCGACCGCGGGGCTGAAGTCAAAAGTCACCCCGCACCTTCGACTTTTTACGTTTTACCTTCGTTTTACTTTAAGTTTTATCGTAAAATGATGAGGCGAGTTTGAGTAATACTTATTTGTTTAAAGAGTATAACATTTTTTGCTTTATTTCGATTATTTGCATTATAATCTTACAATAAACAGTTGTAAAATGTGAAATAAAATATTAAAAATTTTATTGTATGAAACTGGTCTAATTATTTCCCGATAGAAATCGACTACGTTTATTTTAGCAGGTAAGTAGCAAAAAAATTGCCACTTTAGACCTTTGAATAAAAACTGGCTAGTTGATGGATACAATATCGTTTCATTTGTAAATCAATTATTCAAGGATTATTATTCCCTGAAATAATAATAAATTGTTCAAAGTATCCGAAACATTTTTTCAATCATCTATTCGAGTAAAGTATATAATGATGAATTGCACTTTTTCATATTGAGTAATCCGTAGAAATGTTTGATACTAACGACGATTTTACAGAAGACCCTCTTGTATTTCAGCAATAACATTTTTATTTTTAATTTCTCGCTTTAATAAAATTGATTTATAAATGCAAAATAAATTTAAATATAAATTGTATTGTAATCTTTCGAATAATATATCATTCGAAAGATTACAATAGCAAACGAATGAGTCAAAAAGTGACTATGACTATTGAAAATTCTTTGGGACCCTTTCGTAAACATTCACCGATAGCCCAAAATGCCCGCTGTTTGGCCAACTTTCAACGAAGTTCGTCGGTGAAAAACTGAAGAAAATCGTGGGTCCCCGCGCAAAACAGCCGTAGTTTCGCGTTAATTCGGAGTCACAGGTACAAAGCAAAGAGTCCGACCGACAAAGGGCCACCTATAGTCCTGCGGGCTAAGAAAAAACAAACGTTTACCGCGGGTCTCAGTGTCAATATTGTGAGAGTGGAAGCCGCGCGACGGCCACCGAAAAAGCCGCCTCCCCGGCACGTATGACTTGTCTCCGGCTTGTTTTCCTTTCGCCTCCGCTGATTTTTCAACCCTTGTTCCCCTTGTTCGGTTAGCCAAAATGTAAATTCAGAAAATTGACTTGGAATTATTTTGACTCGTGAAAAAATAATCTAATTATAAAAATTATTATTTTTGAATGTTAAAAAAACATTGCAGTATATCGATAAATGTAAAACCGAAAAAATTAAAACACGTTTCCCGTATTTTTAATTTACGCTAAAATAACTAACAAAAATTACAATCCAAGCATCAAAAGTAACAATATAATAAAAAAAGTATATCTCCACGTCCTCTTCGATATAATGCGAGTATTATTACCGTGAAAATAATAAAAACACGTGCACCTCCAAAAAAAAAGTCATCCGCGCGGCTGCACGTCAAAATTTTTCGATAAAAAAACGTTACTTGCCCCGTTAAAAAAAAAGAAAGAAAGAAAAAGCGTCGAGGACACGCGCGAGATTTTAAAAGCCTCGTTCGTCATTCATTCGATTCGCGTCACTTCCGTCATTCGCCGAGCCTCCCCCCGCGGCGAGGCAATGATCGAGCGCGCGCGCGCGCCATTTTTTTGTCGAGTGCGCTCGCGTAAAAAAGAGAGGCGAAATCCGCTAAAAGCTTTCGACTCCCACCCGCGGTACATAATAGCCGGCGACGGGAAATAATTGTTGTCGCCTCGCGCGCCGCACGGGAGTTCGGAGTTCGCTGCCGCGGACACTTTTACGGCCGCGCCTTTTAAAAGTCGAGCGGCCGGGGGAAGATTTTCGATTGCGTCGTAAAACGCCCCGCGATAGCTAAACTCGTTTGTACCGCCGGGATTATTGCTCGTGAAATGCTCTTCGAGTTTCTTTTTTTACCTCTCGGTCCGCTGCGGATGCTGATGGAGTTTGCGGAGGATATAATCGCTCGTTAAAATTGTTCGAGGATTCAATGTGGATCTTCGCACGTAATTTTTTTGGGGGGTTTTTGGGGTTCTAATGTTATAAATATTATAGAACTGATGATTTTTGTTAAACACAGCTGTTATAACTAAGATTACATTCTATCATTATTTACTATACCTAATAAAGTTAGACACATACATAAATGTGAGCACGTAAAATTATAATGACGTTACAAATATAACTTATAAAATCAGCGATTGAAAAATTATGTATATATACCTACAAATGTTCAGATGTTCACCTTGTTTTTATAGTACGTGTGATTACAATTTTTGCCTATACCCAAGAAAAAAAAATCAGTTTTGTCGAATTTCACATCCGATATTTCACTCAATTTCATATTCATTTAATTTTAAACGTGCTTAGGCATACATACAACGCAAAAATTAACTCATATATTTACCGCTAGGTGGAACATTTCTCCCGATTACGAATCTGCTCTTTCAGTTTTATATTTAAATCCCTTAAGACCTGGCTAGTTAGTTGTCTATAGAAAAGACGCAGATGTTGAACTGTTGCTCTGATTAGCATCCAATTGATTATAAAAAAGAATCTTGGAATTATTTGAAAAATCAATAGCCTTAAAATTATTACGATCAAATATTGCTAAAATTGAATTTATCTCACTTTTACACAAGGTGAAAATATAGTATTCGTCGCCTCGCCTTATTTAAATTATTTTATAAATATTGAAAAATTAACCGAACTTATCAGTACCTACACCCACTGCCGTCGGCGACTAACTTACGCTGCCGTCAAACGAACGATTTCAAAAAGTCCCCCGCGCCTACTTCTGAAAATCCGAAATCTCACGTGATTTTGCGATCGCCCGCTCCATCCCGCCGCCTTCCCATCGCGGCCGATCTCTCTCTCTGTCTCTCGCGTGCGCGCGAGCGGGTGCATCAAAGGGCAGCGGCGCGCGCGCTCGCCTCGGAGGAAATGAATTACGAATTTCCTGCGGCGGGCGCGCAACGCCTCCCGTAATAACGGGTCGCGCGGCGCGAGTGGCGGCAATCGAGAGATTAGCCGCTCTCGCCGCCAGAAGTCAGAAGCGATTAGGGCCCCGGAGGATGAGTGTGCACGAATCCGCGCGCGGTAGCCTATCATTACGCCGCGGCCCCGGGCCGAGCGGCACTTAGCGCCCGGGAGAAACAATGGCGACGCGCTCTGCCTTCTCTTTCTCCCTTTCTTATTCCTCTCGCTCTCGCCTCCTTCGCCGCGCTCGTTTTTTCGTTCGCGCGCGCGTACGCCGCGGGCGCGCGTCGAGAGAGCGCGCCCGGCCTTTCATCTCCGGCGTCGCTCACCTGTCGGCCAATCGCGAGCTCGATGCAGCCCATTGGTCGGCACGACGTGTGCATGCGCGTGCATTTTTTTCGGGGAAATGCCGACGATTTCGTTTTTTTTTCTTGTCTTTTCTTTTGGGTTGGAGATTCGGACGGGTGATAGAGAGGGTACGGATGGATTCGTTATTTTGTTGGAAGCCGAGTGTAGTTTAATGAGGCAGATTTGTTGCTTGCGAGTGCGTTTTGATCATATTTTGATGTACTATCGTGGTTATTGAATGTTTTTAATGAATAGAGTGCATTCTTGTCGAGTATTAGACTTTGGCGAGTGTATTTTTTATTTTTTTAATAATTTTTAACGTTTATAATAATTAGGATTGATATAAGCGATTTCAAATCTAAGACATTGTATAATGCGTATAAGTTTTATCAATTAATGATACAAATTTAAATGTATAATGCGAGTACATTTAAAATTCTACATATTGAAAAACATTTTAAATAGCAAAAATAGTTTATAAACGAACTTAACGGAATTGCTTGAAAAAGACGAAGAAATCGCTATCAAAATGGGCTGAAACTTCCTCTATTTCAAAGGTAATTAACTTACCAACTTTAAACAAGGTAAACCTACTTACATATGTATAATTTTTATTTTGTCAATACATTGAAACCATTACAAATACCTTATGTTTTTAACTTTATCTCATATAAAAATATTTTATCTTTATCTCGTAAGCTAATTAAATATCATCTTATTACTTTAGCCCGATATGTATATAGAATTTGACGCGGCGCCTATGCAAAGTAATGCTAAGCGCAGATCAATGCAGTTTACTATTTAATTTTTCCACTAAACAATAAGTTCAATTTTTTCCACGGTCCAATCATCTTTCCAGATTTCAAATACTACCTACTTCAAATTCAACTAGATTTCTTACGTTGTTGTCGCAGCGAAAAGAGTCTTCCTCCTCAAGTTAAAAGACCACCTTTGTTTTGTGTATCGATGCCATTCGAAACCCTTAAAATCCTGTCGTACCGCCGCTATCGACATCGAAATTAGCGCTCGAGCGGTACCGGCCAAGTCGTGCCGGGGCGGACTCAGGGGGCGCGCATCTGTGAAAACAAAAAGTCACGACGCGGAGCTGTGCGCTCTATGCGCAGGTGTCGCACCGACTCGGGGATCAAACGCGACCGCCGGCCGACTTCGTGAGACGTGAGTGACACGCGGGGCTGGGCCCCCGGGCCCTTTTTTTTTCATCTCCTTCGGGGGGCCCGACGCCGATTCAACCCCGAGAATTGGCTCGTCATAAAGTGCCTGCGCTTTGTGATTCGAGCAGGTATTCTCTCGCCGACGGACTTCACTCGTGTGTCGACTCGAAGGTAAAGGCTCGCGCCCGTATGCCAATGCCCGGAATATTTTGAGCTTTACGTGTTTTGAGTGCATTTGGTGCACGGAAAATATTCAAATGAGATTGATTCGATTGGTGCGGTTTTTAAAGGGGTGGTGACTTGACAAATGCGGATTTTATTGCTGACGCGCGAACACTGTGCGTTCATTTGTATACCTGGTGGGTCGTACAAAGTTGATGGAGAAAAACTATTTAACCAATATCCAACAGGAGATACAACTTATTGAATAAGTGAACGTCTTATCCGAGAGTTGCTCTACTTTTAGATTATTTTGCTAAAACTATGGGTAACGTTTTATTACCATGTATTTCTCTATTTTGTAAGTATAGACAAGATTAGTGCCGCCAAGCTCGTAAACTTCCACGTAGGATTTTCCATATACGGCTTTGAACAGTTATGAGCGTTGAACCTTCAAATTTAACTTTCTCCATAATTTGATAATTCAACGTTATCGAATGTTCCAGCAAAATATACGCGATCCAATGTTGAGACAGTCTCCCAATAGAATAAATGACCGTTTAAAATTGACAAACACATCTCGAATAAATAAATTACAAAACTTTTGCTCTTTCACGGTCTTATAATTATTTAATAACGAAGCATTTTCGTGTAATACACACCTCTTTCTCGGCCCTGCGAAATCCATCAAAAACACGGACGGAGCAGTCGAAAAGAGCAAACATAACGAGAAAATCGCCGAGGAGCGACGGGCGCGCTCGCGATCGAAGCGCGCCTCCGGCGCGGGATGGGCGGGCCGCGCCGGCTCGCGTATTAAATGCGCGCGCGCACCTCCCACGCGACGGCGCCGACGGGGAATTTCATTTGGTGCCGAGGGAAATTGCGCGTGGAACTCACGGAGTCGCTCAAATGCCGCTCGTCAAAATAGTACACCGACCACCGCCTCGCGCAGTACGAAAGGATACATTTGGCTCTTTTTGTAAAAAAAAACATAGGTACAGGATAATTATTTGTTTGCATTAGTTTGAGTCGGGAGCTTTTATTAACAAGTTATTTCCTAATGAATACGAAATGGCAGCAAACAATTGATATTCGCTAAATAACTCATGCAAGTTATACTTAACGAATCTTTTTTTATTTCTGTTATTGTAAATTTTCATTATAATTCTGAAAAATTATCATGTAATCGACGTGGAATATCAAAAATGTTATTTTAAATTAAGACTGCGAATGAGATTTCTACTTCGAGATTACAAAAGAAACAGAGAAGTGAAATTGAATTCAGAATATTCCAAATGATAACAATGAAAGTTATCAAAAGAGAATAAAATTAAGTTGTGCACGTGGCTCAATGTCGTCCCGGTTAATATGAATTTTCATCAGAGCCATTTAAGAATTGTAAAAAGAAAATTAAAAAATAGTTTATGGCGTCCGCGCCTACAGCATAATCATATCCATTTAAGAACAATTAACACCAGACTTTCTAATCAAACTACAACTGTATAGCAAATTTCGAGGCAAATTTATTGAACAATATAACAAGAATGAAATTCGTTTAAAAAATTTCTCAAGCAAAAAAATGTTTAACAACAAATTAAACAAACCATTCGATTCGACTATTCTTAATTTTGCTCCCGCGTCATTTGGAACTCAAAATCTCAACGTACCCGTAGAAATACGCTAAAGAATACGCGTAAATTCATAACGCAGCGTTAGGGGCGACGGCGCCGAGCGAGTGGGGCGTCCGTGCGGGAAGCTCGCGAGAGGACCTGCGCGGAGGGCCTCTATCGATCCGTCGACATTGGAGCGCCGGCGAATCGCGAGCCGTCCGTCGGATAACGAGATTTCGCCGCATGGCCGACCCGCGTCTCCCTTCCTCGCCTCGATTGCGTGAATGAAAAATCGCCGCTCGGAGCCTGAAAAATTTAAGCCCGCACTCGAATGCGATGCTCGACGGCGATACCATTGCGCGTTATCACCCGCGCAGCTGTCCAAAGAACGCCAAATGTGGCCTCGACCATTTTTCGCGCGGAAATTTTTCTGCCGCGGTTGATCGAATAGGTTTTTGAAAAACGCGAAACAGCAGATGTAAGGAAGAAATAAATTATCTCGTGGTTAGAGATATGTTGGAAGTAAGTATAGACTATTATGGAAAAATGTGCACACTGCATTTTAAGAATTACTCAAAAGTCATTCTTGCACTGTTAGGGCAAATTTTGCAATTTTTTGTCAAGATGTTTTGAGTGAAAATCAATCAGTCAAATCAAATTTCACCTAAAAAATCACAATCATCATTAGCTTTATATATAAGTTGATTAATTATCATTAAATTTGATTGTGCTTAAACTCACGACATGGAAAGTCAATATTAGTTTTGTTTCTTATTTATGATGTGCATAAATGATTCTAATGCAAGGAACAAATGCAATCGTTAATTTAGCAATGCTGTACGAGGAATTGATGTTTCGTTTGGGTGTACAGACTCTTCGCGACGCGCAAACAAAATCAAATTAATCAGCTTTAAACGTTCCATGCCTTTTTAATGCGCGATTGAAAGAATAATCAAGCTCGCGGTAGTTACATTTCGTTTCTACGGCATCCATTTCGTTTGTTACTTAAGCTCGCCTAACGTAAAACAAGAATTTACTATTTCATGCACCTAAATTTAGACAAACTGTTTTTCAAATATTAAAATCCAAATTTAGTGTACTACGGGGACTATTCTATCGTGAAATATATTAAATATAATATTAGTAATAAAATTTATTATAAGCGGTCGATTTTAAGACTTAATTTGCCACTTTACATTTTGACTATCATACATAATAATTTTTATCTACTATACCCCATTTCTTCATCAGGAGGAGCTGTAATATACATCTTGGATAATCGATGAGGTTAAAAAAAGCTTGAAGCAATTTTTCTTATACGGATGACCGTTTACTAAATTGATTAATTTACCTCCTGTATAATTGAAGCACATAAAACAAAAAATTCAAATCTTTCAAATAATCCTTTTCACGCAGCGACAGCCATCATCGTCCTCATCGTCGAATTTTCATTCCTTCGCGACGAATCCTCGAAAAAGCTCGGAATATAATTCATAAAAAAAGAAAGTAAAACAAAAAGAAACATTAATAAAACAACCGCCGAAATACCGAGAATAAAAGGAACGCGGACGAACGGGGCGCGCGATAAGGAGGAATCAAAGAGCGACGAATAAATTACGGGAGCCCCGAAGATAGACGTAAATAGAAAGAGGTGAAAAACCGAGAGGAGAATAAAGAAAGGGGCAGGGGGGGCGACGGGGGGAGGAGGGG
>UXGC01000807.1:0-52807 GCA_900480045.1 Eurytoma adleriae | reverse complement strand
CTAATCTATGTACAGTGTGAACATTTAGTACATTTATGGCGTAAGATTTTCTGTGTTAATTTTGGGATTTTTGGCAGCTTTTGACCCATATGGATGACCTTCACCCATAAGATGGGTACATACTGAAAGTAAAATTTCCCGCTCTTTCAGAATCTGAGTCAAACTAAAGTTTCCTATTTAAAAAAAAAACAAAGTTGACCTTGAAATAACCTCGAAGGTCATCAACAAGGTCAAAATCAAGGTCACCATTAGATCCGGCGCCAAAAGTTACCACGGAAATTACCTTAACCTGGATAAAAAATAATTTATTTGAAAACTTATACACGTGTTTCGATACTTTTTGGACACCGTGTATACTAATTCAACGGGTTATCGCTCTTACAAATACTATTGTAAACTTAAATTAAGACCTTGATCCTAAAAACCAGGTAACTAAACTTAATAACTACATGTTAATGAATGCAAAGAAGCCTAAATGAACCAGTAGGTCAATAACTTTGAAGTAAAGAATTTCACATTCTTTTGGTTCTATTCAGAGTAGAGTAGAATTCAAAATTAGATGAGCAGTTTTGTTCATATAAAGGTCGATGAACTCTAATATTATAAACTGGAAGTCTGACTAGGAGAGTGTCTCTTGGAAACTTTGCATTGTGTTTTCCTGCGCCTAAATATGAAGCTCGTTACCCTTAGTTTGATCCCATAGGACTTCCTGTCTTGTTCGGAGACTTATACATCTTTCTTATATCGTTTACTCTGATAACATGAAATATCTGAAAAACATGTGAGTTTATTAATTAACCCTTCCTTTATTTTCACTATAATTACTGATAGAAAAAAAGACATAATAATTTTAACAAAATGGAATAGATTTCAGCCAGACGTATGCAGGTTTACCTTTCATTCTGTAAGATATAAGATTACCATAAAAAGAGCCTGAACTAATTTAAGAAATAATTTCAACAATGCATTTTATTTCATCAATGCAGAAATAATTCTAAGATGCTTTCTACGATATCATTGGGCTGATCAAAAAATCAGTCTGTATTTACTCTCTTAAAAAATAACCTGAATAAATGAAACATCTCGTCGAAATTTTCCATTAGACAAGGTTCCCGCTGTCTCGAACTTTCTTCCCGCAGTGCTATTTCGTATTTGCGGTCTGAGGCACATCTGCATCTCCGTAGTTTCAGCTACATTCGTTACGGTCTCGTTGGCAGCCGCCGCTTGGACTGTATGAGCGGGCGTTCGTAATTTCGGCGCCCCGACTCGCCGCCGGTGTAATTGTCGCGCATTAGGAGGCCGATACGCCCGGGCTTCTGGCGACCGAGCCGTTTGCCCTGGGTTGCATTAGCGCCGGCGTTGCGTGGGATTAAGGAGCTTCCGAGGCGCCGCCGCGCGCTCAGCCCGACCAATCACCATGTAATCTCGTTTTCTCGACCATGTTTCATCCCAATATTTTCGAATTGAGCCCTTGTTATCCATTTACTGTGAGGTGGAACTTCTTTCTTTTTTAATTGAAGATGTGGTTTGTTACCTGTCTGAGCAGCACCACGTGAATGTGCCTAGGCAGCGCGATTAAAGTGGCGGTTTTCTGACAAACACACAAAAAAGTTTAAAAGTAGGCTAAAAGTGGAAAAGGTGAATTTGCCCCCTTGGTTCTTTTTTAGATGATGAAATCAAGGTTATTAGGAAAAGAGTACTGATCGATAGTAGATGCCAAATTTACTTCAAAAGTAGCTTTTAAGTTTGTTTTTAAGAAGTTCAAACTTTTATAAGTACATATAGCCAATCATGCAGCTGCAAAATAATAAATTAATTTTAATTAAATTATATTACTTGGATGATGACATATTTTTAAATATTTCAAGTGCAAAAAATAGTTGAAGATTACATGAAATACCTTATATAATTACTGTTATGCCTAATCAACGGTACGTGCTGCAACTTATTTGAAAATGAATATGAACATTTAGAAATGAATATGAATATTTGAAAATCGATAAATAAATCTTACTGAAAAGCTTTTTATATAATTTTTTCATTCATTCTACAAATAAAAGATGTAAAAATTTATGTCTTGGCACAAAATGAAGTTTATCCTTCTTACATGAAAGTGTATATAAGTGTAATATTTTCAATTTTCGAAGTTCTGTTGTAGTCTAGAACTGATTTTTGCTTCACACAGTATTTGAAAGTAAGTAACAGAATGATTATTACTTTGCACTATTAAATTTTGTATCGAAATGTCTTAGATTTTTTTTATTCACATATTTGACTTTCTATCACGATACTTCGAATTCATTGATTTAAAGAAATGATGCCATCAGCTAAATTTCTTTTAAATGAAGTCCTTACGTCTTAAAAATATTTCTTTTATTGGACTGTTGAAAAGATTCCCTAAAATATGTTCTTTACGAAAGCACCTTCTTATATTGTAATTAAATTCATTAAACCTTTGAGTGTACCCTATTTAATAATAAATAAAATCAATATTTCAATTTTAAAAATTTTTATTTATAAGATGCTTTTTAATTAGAGAATATAAAATTCTTTTATTTTTAAAATAAGTAACATTATAAAGTTTATATTTCATTCTTCTCATTTCTTTGGATCGTTTAATTAAATCATCACCATATCACATGATATGTGGGTAAAAACAATTAAATTTCATTAAATTTCTTCAAAAATTATAATTTCAAGTCTACTATTTAGAAAAAATTAACGTGATCTCGTTGTTGATAAATTATGTGCGTAATCTTTTGTCAATGCAGTTTTTTCGAAAACTATTTCAACTTTCCAATGCCACCAAAATATATATAAATTAAAAAAAAAATTAAAAAAAATTATTATTTGATTACTGTATTATCAAGAAATTATTAACAATATTTTCTTTAATTTTAAATCAAATTGTAATTTTTGCAAATTCAATACCCGGGAATTAAGCAAAATATAACTTTCATTATAAGTTTACTTTCAATAGAAATTCAAAATTACAAAAGCAAATTATTCAGATTTGAAATCCAGTCTAAACGCATTATGAAAAATTTAAAAAAAGTTAATTAGCGAGCATGAATAGCTTTTAAACTTCATCCTGTTTTTGTTTAAATATTCTTATTCAATGATCAATATGAAGATAAACAAATTATCGAAAATTTTTAGACGATACTATAAATATTAATTAGTTATATGTAATTTCAAGTTTTAAAAGTTACGTAACTATTAACGATTTATTCTTTCCAGATACTTCATATTTTCAAATATGAAAGCAATAATTACTTTCCTCTTGGCATTTGCTATTTTTGTCTTCTCACCGGTATATGCCAATGATTATTATAAACCGCCACCGCCTCAAAAGCCAGATGCTCCGATAATTCAACACCCAGAAGCTCCTCGCAAGCCAAATGCTCCGGCAATTCAACACCCAGAAGCTCCTCACAAGCCAAATGCTCCGGCAATTCAACACCCAGAAGCTCCTCACAAGCCAAATGCTCCGGCAATCCAACACCCAGAAGCTCCTAAAAAACCACAAATTTCTGTACCATCATACAAAACACCAAAATATTAAAAAATAATAATTGTATTCATCATTACGATGCAGTAAATTAAGATAATAAAAAAGTTATACATGAAGATTATTTTCAGTCATTTTTTACTTCGAATACTGGAAGGAAAAATTAGTAAGTTACAGTTCGATTTGATCCATGGTTTGAAATAACTTTTTTATGCCATCGGAAGGTGAAATATGTTTTTTCAATGTTTTTCAAGAATATTTACTTTGTCTTCAAGATTAAAAGGTAAACGCATCCTGCAAAGAGTTTCAAGACAGACATGGTAAACTTTGTCTCACATCAGTAATAATATGATTGCACAACTTCATTCAGTTGATTGTTCAGACAAGACTGGTCTGGTACGTTGGTCATCAGAATGTCCATATATTCCGCTTCAGGCCAGTTTACGTGAATGCTCGCTAGTATCAACCTAAGTCGGTTGGAATATGCCTTGAGGGCGTTCCCTACAATTACACCCTGATACATATTTCGTGCAATGCTCCATCTGCCTTAAGGCACAGAAAACAGTACGACTAGCTGACAGAACGCGTATTGATGACGAGCTGGTTGTTGTAAGTTAACAAAATAAATAAGAAGAATAATGTATAAATAAAAAACGTTCTTCCTTAATTAATGAATTAGGTATGAGAATTTTTTTCAAGAAATAATTTGAATTGCCTAATTTTTTAATCATGATGTATCTAAATAGATAAATTCGCTTCTACTAAAACGTAAATATTAACTGCTCTTTTAGTCAAGGTAGTAGTTGCATTTTATATTGATCCAAACAATACATCGGTGCACATTTAAAAATCTAATTTCATAAAAATATGAACTTACAATTTACGAATCTTGTATTTTCAGTAATGAAAAAAATACTCTTCAACCATCATTTTTAATATGCTAACACATACAGACAGATTACATAGTATGTCGCAACTGAACATTACGCCAGCAGTTCTTTGAAACTTAAATTCCATAACTAAATTATTTCCAAGACAACATTTTTATTTCATGGATAAACTTGTAAATCAGTAGAATAATCTGCCTTAACAATAATTACCAAAATATCGACCAATTGCTTACAAATTATTCATTTGATATTCAAATAGCTTCCTCGGGCCGGTTTAAATAGGCCCTCAAAATGTCATGCCAGGTTCTCAAACTATCGTGGACAAAAGCTGCCGAAAACTAAGTCATCGAACTCGAGAGCGAAACGCGTAGCCGCAGACGTCCATATCTCCAGGCGGAACGTCGAGAGATGGGCGTGCGCACACAACAAGGCAGAGCGGCAATTCACGATGCGCAAGTAGTGATACTCGGAGCGCTGCCGCTACCGGGTTATTCGGCGAAGAGAGAGGCGAAGGCGAGGAGAGGGGTGGCGAAGTTGGCAAGGGCCGTCGAGTAATCACCATATGGTAATGGCGCGCGCGCGCGCCCGGCAAATTATCGCCTCCTCTAATCCGCGCCTTCGAACGAGCGTCGCCGCGTGATTAGGAATTTGAATAAAACCTATTTCCCGTCGGCTAAGTCCTGGCCGTTCAATCTGCGCGCATATCGGAAGAAATTTCAATTTCCTCGCAGATCCGCTTTCGCGCGGATGTCGATGGACTTTTGACTTGCGCGCTCTGTGTTTTTCGCAGCTGTTGGACTTTCGTTTTTTTTTCACGCTTTCATAGAGAAATTACTTTTGGGCTTTCATTCGGTGTAATTGAAAAAAAAAACTTTAGTTCATTGGACGTTTTAATTAACTGTTATATTTTTATCGACTTTTATTTATCCTGATATTTTGTTCAATGTGTGTGGATAAAGACTACGACTATGGTTTTTCATGAGATGTCTTGAAGCTCCTTGATGAATAAGAAGCATATTGCATGTCGAGTATATAAGATGAATTTTTTTAAACTGAGTGGAGAATTTGGAGTGAGCTATCTGCTCGTCGAAGTCGGACACTGCAAACAATTTTCTTCTACTATTTGACTTCAGCAAGGCATTTGACACAATTTCACTTCGAAGTACCCGAGTTAACTTTGCTGTAGGATCGCACTCAAAATATATTTTCCAAAACAATGGAAGATCTGACTACCTATCAACCAGTTTCAAAGTTTTACAGGGTTATGTCATGGGTTCCATATTTTTCCGTATTTACATAAATAACGTCCTAGATATATTAAACAGACTCAGCGACCAACACATTTTCTATGCAGATGACCTGCAATGTAATTTACGCATCACCAAAGATAACAATCTGGAGGATATTGCTTGGTTATCTATGTTACACAACTAGTGGCTGGGTGAACTGTTCACTCGTGCATAAATGTTAATGATTTTAACTCGAAGGACTGACCTGGTTCCCATTCATTCGCAAGGTTGTGAGTCTTGGTGTGGTACTTGACAGTAAATTAACATGGAAGTCAAAGCTGATTAGATTTTAAAAAAAGTTTGCGATTTATTAGGGATATCGCCAATGAACAGCTCTACAAAAGATCAGTTTAATCTTTAATGTAACCTTATGTGGATTATTTTACGATGGTATTTGAATGCATTGGATGAACATCTACAAACCATTAGTATCAAAATACAAATATTAAGTAATTTGGGTGGGGTTCTTTTTTGGGGTATAAGGGTTGAAAACGATACCTTTTCGTGTCGGTGGTATCTAAGCTGGCTCCGCTTGGACTTGCGCAGGTTGTATTTTGCAACTATTTTTAAAAGATCGGTTGATCAACATATGTGGTCGATAGTCCTCCTTTAGAATACGGTATAGTAACAATCAGGAAACAGTATCTGATGGAAATGTCTTACACCTTTTAGTACAATTTTTTTAAACGTGATATTTTCAAGTGTACTTTTGAAGGATTCTCATCGAAAACCGGCAAGTTATTATTCTTTTTTTCTCATAACAATGTAAACTAAAACCACCTTCACTTCTCAAGTCTTCACTTTTTAAAGATAGGATCAAGTAGCATAACTTAGTTAATCTTTTTTATTTCGAATTCTAATCACTATCTTCGTGATTCAACTACTCAAAGTCTAAAAGCACGTGGTCCACTATAGATACATTCCGCCAGAACGTAAAACAGCTTACAGGCCGGTGACTAGGATGAGTGGAGGGGGGTATACCATGCGTGGATCTCGTGGCCTAATGCGCCACGGAAGGATGGACGCCGGAATCGTCGAGATGGGGCAATCGCCCGCGCAGGAATGCCCATTAATTCGAACGGCCGAGGGAGCGACGGAGAGGTAGCCAAGCATTCCCGGGCGATCGGTGTGCGCGCGCGCGTCCGCCGTCTCCGCGGCCATTCCTCGCCGGTCGTATCTCGCCTTATTCCGCGGGAATTCACGCGAGGCCCTCGAGGAGCTACTGTCGCCTCTGTGAATGTAGGCTCTCGGCTCTCCGCTTTAGGGCCAGACGTTTGACGCTCGCTTAACGACTTCTGGAATTTCCGGGCTGCGGCGACGGGTTATCTTCGCCTTCCCGTCGTTTAATGAGCTGAGGTGGCTACTGGCGATCAACCTTGCTTTAACCGCGTAATTGAAAAATAAGCCGGTTTGAAGGCTCGAAGTGTGAGCTTTTGTTGGCGAGCGGGAGCGGCGAGTTTGAGTAAAGGGAGAATTAAGACGGTACATCATTTTGACGCCTTTATTGAGAAAACTTTTTTTTATGTAGACTCGCCGACTTTCTTAATTGCGAGCGCGACTAAAGTCTTTAAGTAGAATGGCGAAAAAAGCTACAAAGTAAACACCTTTTACTAGCCATAAAGCAAAGCTTCGAATCTCGGTTAATTCTTCTACAATATCGGATAATTTTCTTTTCGTTCGTTTAATGCTACATTACACTGTTTTTAATGCAACACTTTGACGAAGAAAAATAACAAGGGGATCTTAAAGAAACTTATCCGTTATAAAAATGGGTAAGCAAAGAACATGGAGGAGAGTATAGCAGTGGTAACCGGGCAAGCAGTAGAAAACTCAGAGTTTGGTCAGCCGAGTGGAATTTCAACTTTATTAAATGGGGGGGAATTCGAATCGGAGAATTTATTTTTTAATAAACAGTAATTAAATGAGAAGCGCGTACAAAGTCGCCAATAAAACGAGTCGCGCTAATCCTTTTTTGTCGCGGTTTGTGGAAAGCGGCATTAACCCGGTCGCGTGCGCGATTCATATCGCTCCTTTTTTTCCCCTCCCGAGTCGAGCGCGCGTTCTCGCAATCTCGAATTCTCTTCGGTTAAAGGAAAATAGTGGCTTTTTTATATTGGCTTCTTTGAGGATGCTATACTTTATTGCTTTTAACCGCTTGAATGTCATCAACCGGTGTGTGTATATTCATTTGTGTGAATGATGACCCTGAAACTATTTTATGTAATTGACAAGAACAGTTCTTTTTATTAAATATGAAGTAAATATTATATTCTTATTTGAAAAATCACTAGTTTACATCAGAAATATTTTATATTTTCTTAATTATATTATGTCTAATTACAGTATAATCTATTGTAATGCATTCAATAATCAAATTTGAGAGCAGATTATCACCGAGTTTAATGTTACATTAATTTAAAATTTAATTAAAGAAAAAAAGTGGTTAGTGGTTTATAATTAAAGGCACTGCACTTCGTAAATAATTATACAGCAATTACTTTTTAGCTTGAACAAGATGAGCTTATAAGCTGAACTCCTGTAAAGTTTAATATCGCAGTGAATTTTCGCTAAAGGTTGAAGATTACCTGAATAGATTATTTAAGCAAGGCGCTATTATTTTAATGATGCATTATGACATTACTTTGCCGAGTAGCAATTTGTGGGTTCCTTTGCCCTGCAACTCTACTTGAAACACGGATCGAAAAAACTGGAGCAAGCGAGGGAGTCACGCAATTTTTCATCAAGGGGCCGGTATCTTTTTTCGCGTGGAAAATTAATGAGCTGTTCATTGATTTTTCCACGAAATCGCATGTTCAACAATTCTCGTCTAATTTTGACGGCGAAGTACCTGATGCCCTCTTTACGGGGAATATGCCGCGCGTTCACTGCGAGCCATTCGAATTTCATGAATTCCCGAGCGTTCGCGCGCACCCTGATGGATATTAGACGTTTAAGGGAAAAAATGGGTCGAACGGTTATAAAAATAGAATTTCGCGCATGTAATGCCCCTCGTAAAATAGTCGCGCGTCCACGCCTGTGATAGGCAATAATCTCTCGGTCTGGAGCTCGCGCGTGCTTAATCTACCGCGGCTTTTAACGACCATGTAAACAGTCGTTTTACACGGGGTAGGAAACTTCGACTCGTGCGTTAAGATGAATTTCTAATTCTAATCGAAGCTGGAATAAACAAACTACAAATATCATAAACCCCTGTTTCGTCGAAAAGAGCAACTTCCATTTTCATCGAAACGACAAATTGAAACTCTAAAGAAAAACAAATTCTGACGCGCAGTGACAAAGGAGTTGACGACGTGGACAATATTCTTAAGATTAAAATACGAGCAAGTAAGAAGATATTATTTTTGCTCGTACAAAATTATGTAAAACTCATGACTTTCTGCAATAAGTAACATTTTTATGATAAATATAGCTCATGTACTTCAATTTTATTCGTATGCTCGCCAAACAGATAATACATAAAAAATCGTTCAAACTTATTTTTAACGTACATATTAGGCGTTGATAATTCAGCAACTAAAGCAGTAAGCAATTCTTTTCGCCTCGGCTATCTTTATTTTATCTTGACAGGTTTGGTCGAACCAATGAATATTTGGTGGCAACGCCATCTCGTCTGACGAATTTATCGCTTCCTGAGCGCTCAATCGTTTAATAGAATACCGAATCCACTATTTCCATCAATAACAAATCTACAAGACGCATCGGGACCTTCGAAAATAAACCCCACGGTTATTTCAATATTTAATATCAAAGGAAACGGAATACGCGTCAATAATTAAGTTTACATTCCGCTACGAACTTTCTCAATTTAGCCACAAAAAAGGAGGATCGTAAAAAAAAGGGGGAGGACGTGGAAGGGAGATAAATTTGAGCGTCCACGAAAGCTTCGACGCGTTAGCGGCGATCCGTTACTATACCGACAGGAGGAGGGGAGGCGGTGGCGGGACGACGCCCGACGAGAGGAATGGCCCTTCGAAAGCGAGAAAAGCGCGCGGCCGTAATCCGGCCTCAGACGAATGTCCGAGCACGTGCGCCGGGCGCTTCATAATTTTTCGAGCCGAGTCGTTCGAGTGGCCGTGTAAGAGGTCGTACGAGTCGAGAATCGGACAAGGGGTTATACGAACGTGCGGCTTGAGGATTTCGATGAGAAACGCGCGCCGGATTCTCCTCCGCGATCAGCGGGGTATGAAGAACTTTTGCCGCTCAAGTTTATTCGAGGAATTTTTTCGAAATTCCCACAAATGTTAACCTACGCGTAGATTATTTTAACGACAGGTGTAATGAAAAAAGTTTTTGCTTTTTTAATTGTTTATTTTGAAGAGCTGGATGACGTAAGGGAAACGAAGTACGAGGAAAATGTGTTAAACTGTTGCCCAAGTGATTAACATAGTTTTTTTAGTTCATTTTAAAGATGTTTTGTTTTTCAAATACAAAATATGTTAATCAGATATTTTAGCCAAGTAGTACATTGAAGTGGCATAATAATAGCGTATTATTTCTTCAGTTTATTCTTTATTTAAATTATTTACTTTTATTTGTTTCAGGTGAGTACAGACAATTAATTACCTTCAAATCCAAAACAAACAAGGTGTAAGTACCAAGAAATTTCATTATACAATCTAAGTAGTAAGAGAGTGCTCTCTTCAACATTAACATTTTTCTTGGGTAATTTTGAAATTCAAATCAATTTCCGCCCATAAGGGACGAGGGTCTCCTTTTAGTCCCAAATCGCGTATAAAAGCGCCGTACGAAAATTATTCAAAGGAAAGTTCTCCGCAAATAAGATTCGATTCGAAAAATCAGGCGCATTTGCATTCAAACACGCTCGCGGCCGTTAAGAGAGAATGCGAATATCGAATCGCCTATAGTCACTTTTGACGAGAGCGAGCCCGAGTAACCATACTTGCCTGCCGCAATTGTCAGCGTCGTCCCCATTCCCCACGCGTCCCTGTATGTCGATGGAACCACCGAGCAATAACAGTTACGCCATTCGCTCCACTCGAAAAAGTACCTAAGCGCTCGAGGAGGTAGCCACGAGACTGTCCACGCGCGAGAATCCGCGAATGGCCAGGAGTTAAAATGAAGCGGAATTATTATTGAACGTTTTCCCTAGGATTCCCTTGTTTAGCGAACGGTGCTTGCAGTTTGAGCCTAATAGCTTTACTTTTAGTGCAGTGGATTTTTCAAATTAAATTTAGGATAAATTTTTTTAACAATAATATTATTACTTTTGTAGTAACAATTTTTATTACAAAATAATAAACTAGAAAAACTAGCATTTTATAAAATCTGGCTAAAGGTTAATTAATTCTACCAGGTTAATTAAGTTTAATTTCTTTTAAAAACATTTTATCTCAAAGAAATTCAGGAAGAAATTTTACATTTTGTATTTAAGGCAACCCATGTAGCTTAACTTGACTACACCTTACGTTTTCTTAAAAAAAAAGTTAACTTAACATAATTGTTAGCATAAAAAAGTAACCAAGATAACGGAAAATACACTTATATCGAGATAAAGACAAAAAAAAACATCGCGAGGTCGACATCATCGCTTTCAATTAAGGATCGAAAATGGTTCTCTTAGTCGTGGGATCTCTGCGAACTCCAAAAAAAGGCGAGGTTCTCACTCTCCCCGACCGACGACGCACAATTATGCAGATTCGCTCTTGGGACCCTCTCGAAAGTAATTTCGCGCCGGAGGGTGGCTCTCGCCGGCTGGAGAGTGGGAAAAAGCCGGCCGGCACTCTCTCAATTTCTCCGACCTTTCTCTCTTTCCTCGGTCCTTTTTTGCGCCCGCGCTCCTCTCTCGCTTTATTCTATCAATACTTATTTTTGTTCTCCACCTTTTAAGCTTCCCGAGGTGAAAAAGCTGTTAGCGCGAAAAGAGAGCGCACCGATGTGCTCGGGTATTTCACCTATTTCGTTGCCCACCGCCGGCGTTATCTCCTCGCCGATGCTTTCGTATCGAGTTATCAGTTCTAGAGCCACTTTACTTTTCTCGCTTTAAGCGCTTTTGTAATTCTAATTTTTTTCATTTGATGCGGTCGTGCCCCCTTTATTCAGCTTTAATAAGCTTTGCAAAATTTAATTTAGAAAGTTCGTCTAATCGAAAAAACTGTACCTTACGTAGTGAGGGATAAAAATGAACTATTTCAAATCAGTGCGAGGCGTTTAGCACATAGATCATTTTCCGTTCCTGCAACATTATTTTCAGAAAAATCGCTGGTAGAAATTTGAAATGGATTAGCAGCATAAAATGGCCGGTTTTAATAGTCACTAGCCGCATGCTGCAGCTGATGATAATGATGCTGCAGCTTTCGTTGTTGATAATGCGGTTTATAATGCTGATGGTGATTATGATGGAAATTGTGATTATGTTGGAGATGATGATTGTGATCGAGATGGTGATTATGAAGGAGATGGGGACTATCATGGAGATGGTGACTGATGGAGATGGGGATTATGATGGAGATGGTGATTATGATGGAGATGGTGATTATGAAGATGGGGATGGGGATGGGGGATGGTGCTGGTGCTGGTGCTCGTGCTGGTGCTGGTGCTGGTGCTGTTGATAATGCTGATGGTGATTATTATCGGGATGGTGATGGAGATGGTGATGATGTCAATTGTGCTGCAGCTGATGATGTTGCTGCTATTATTGATGATGCTGCAGGTGATGATGCTTCTGCTGTTATTGATAATGTTGAGGATGAAGATGATAATGCTGCTACTGATGATGAAGATGATGATGATGATGATGATGATGATGATGGTGATGATGATGATGATGATGGTGATGATATTGATGCCGATAATGCCGATGATGCTGCTGCAGCTATTGATGATGTTGAGGGTGAAGATGATGATATTGACGCTGATAACGCGGATGATGCTGCTGCAGCTATTGATGATGCAAAGAAACATGGGCACATACTGTCGATAAAATGGCGAAAAATTGAAAGTTTTATTAAATTGCAAAGTTGAGATTAGAAAATTTTTATTAATAATGTCCACTAAGAGATCATTTTCTAGCTGTTCCAAAAATGTAAGTATTTAAGTAACATATCGTACCTACATACTTACAACTAAACGGATACTTTTAATGAATCATGAATTTCACTTAGTCATAATCTAGGTTGCTTTCCATTAAAAATGTTGATATTTTTATTAGAGATATTATAGAAGATTTGGGATCCGTATTTGGTTAATTAACAAACTTTTCGGCATCAAGAAATAAAGTGATCGTTTCTTCCCCAAGTTCTTAATTTTCTTATATGTCAAAATGGATAATATGGAAAGCAAAGTAGTTTTAAATAGAAGAAGCACATTGCCCAAGACATATTTTTATCGCTCCTTAAACATTACATAATGCACGAATTTCTACACTACTTTTAAGTATGAAAAAGACCTCTATCATGGTTGCGTTAAAAGAAAAACGTTTTTTTAAAAAAAATGGGGGTATAAAATTTCACTTAACATTTTCTCCACACTTGTCTCCGCATATTTTGAGGCGCAAGCGAAAAGGCGTTTAAGCGAATTCCCCGACCGCCTCGCAGTTCATTTCGACGTCCAACGCGATACTTTCTCACGCCCCCCGGGCTCTTATCGCCGCGTTTTTCTCCTCCCGCCTTTATTTACTTCGCCTACGAAGCCACTTGTTTCACAGTTTACGCGCAGGCGCGCGGGCCTCTTTTCACCTTCCGCCGATAAAGCGCCGAGATTTTTCAAAGAAAAATGTATTTCAAACGGAGTACCAAGGCTACGACGGGGGTGGGGTGGGGAAGGTTTAAAAAAGAAAACTCGACGACTAAGTTTTCCTGGCGCTTTGCTTCATCGTATGTAGAATAAAGGCCAGGCAAAAGACAAGGCAGGAAAAATGTTGTTGCCTAGCACTTCAAACTATAACTCGATGTTTCAGACGCAGATATAAAAGGAAAAGCGAGTGTGCAAGGCTCCTCCCTACACACTCCGTAACTTCCTGGTACGGAAGGGATCTAACGAGTGAAACTTCTCATATTGCTCATAAGTATAATGGCGTCAGGATCTTTTATGAATATTCAAATTGTCATTTTTTATCTAAATTTTTTAAATTATAATTTGGTTTAAATCTTTAAACGCTCGAATGGTCAGATCGAGCAAAACTTTTATTACTTCCACCAAATCACACTCTGCCCTGTGATATAAGATACTTAAAAATAACACATGGGGATTAATAGAGATGGAAACGAAAGCATCTTAAGTTAAGTATCGGCCAAGAATGCGACGGTTGGCCATCCTCAGTGCGATAGCGTCAACGCCAACCGCACACCTACAGTGTGAAAGAAACAATATTTTGTATTTTTATGTTTACTGCATAATAAGTCGAAAGAAGGTACACTAAAAAAACAGTGGGACAGTAACTGACCCACGTTGCACTAGCATTGTACGAATCGGTGGGACCTTATGTGTTCCATGTTTTAAGACAGCAGTAGTTCCGCTGTGGTACAAGCACAGCGGTCGTTAATGAATATAATCACAATTATCGAAAAAACCTACACATCAATTATAATGAATTTGACACGACACAGGCATGCATCATACACACATACTTCGCATCTTTGTTTACCGTTGATTAACTGACTAATAAATGATCAAAAGCAGCGTAATGGGAATTCGCGTTATATTGCCATTCTGAGAATTTTCTACTCCTCTCTTCCCGGAAACGATAATATATCAAGATGTTACTGCAATTAGTGTTGAAATTAAATAAGGTAGCTTTAATAATTACACCATAAAAATTCTAATAAAAATTATAGTAACTAATTATTTTATAGAATTAATAAATGAAGAAAATTATTGCAGTAATAGTTTATTATAAAAAATAAATGTTTCAAGAATTTTTTTAACAATTAATTACGAAGACATGATAATTACATAGGAAATGCAAAATTACTGTTAAGGTTGAATAAAATATTTCATAAAAATGTTTAAATCAGTATTATTTAATTTATTTAAAAAAATAGCATTTCAGAAAATCAATGTAATAACTTGCAAAAAGTGTAATCTCATAATAACTATGAATTACGAAAATCACTTCTATTTCCCAGTTGTTCCTTTTCACTGCAAACAAGTAAGAGAAAAATAAAAGTTGCAAGACTGAGTAAAGTAAGAAAAAGAGGTCGGCGCCCAAGGAAAATTCGTGATGAGAAAGTCAAACGGTGGAGCGAAGGACCGCAAAGCCCGCCGGGTAACGCACTGCCAAAAAACGTCGGAGACACACGGAATAAAGGTGGGCCGCTGAGTTTCCGCCGAGCGTGTATAACGGGGGAGGAATCGCTCGAACTTTCGCGGAATGGAGGGTGGGAGGTTAGCGGCCAATCAATTATCTCCGGCCTCCCGAGAGATACCAACTTCCCGGGGCCGAAAACTCGCTCGTGAATCTCTCTCTCGCTCCTCCTCGCGCAAAATTTAACCGGGAGCTCTTGAATTACGCCCCGTAATTCTGGCGCGACGGCAGGGCACGGAGGCCGATAGAGCGCGCGCGCGCCTCCCTGAATTTATATAAATTGCGTTTATTTCAGTTTTGCGCGAGCGCGCGGAATTCCAATGGCCCGCGCCGGTTTAATCGCGAGCCGCGCGTCCGAGCCGACTTGGCTTTGTCCATTTATTTCGCCAGCTGCTTTGTTGTCTTTTGCACTGGCAATTACTTTTACAAAAAGTTCGAATAAGTTTTTGGAATTTTGATACATGCTTCGGCAAAACCTGTCGAAGTGAATATTTTCACCTTCATCGAAAGGAATATTTTGTAATGTTTTTGTTAATTTTAACGATAAATTGCTCTTTTAGGTAAGGATCTATTCTATTTCTTTTTTTAGATTTTTCAAATTTTAATATTGCGAAAACCAATTTATTATGAAAAAATCGGATTTCATCTAGAAATTATTATGATGATGATACTGACAGTGATGGTGTTGATGATGATGCTGTAGCTGATGATGATGATGCTGCAACTGATAATGCTTCTGCAGCTGATGCTGCTGACGTTATTGATAATGCTGCTGCAGCTGATGATGATGCCGCTGCAGTTGATAATGATGCCCCAGCTGATTATGCAGCGTTCGTTGTTGATAATGCTCTTTAAAATGCTGATGGTGATTATGATGGAGATGGTGACTATGATGGAGATGATGATTGTGATGTAGTTGGTGATTATGATGGAGATGGTGATTATGATGGAGATGGTGATTATGATGGAGATGCGATTGTGATGGAAATGGTGACTGTGATGGAGATGGGGATTATGATGGAAATGGTGATTATGACGGAGATGGAAATTATGATGGAAATAGTGATTATGATGGAGATGGGAATTATGATGGAGATGGTGACTGTGGTGGAGATGGGGATTATGATGGAGATGGTGATTATGAAGATGGGAATGGGGATGCGGGATGGGGATGGGGAATGGTGCTGGTGCTGGTGCCGGTGCTGTTGATAATGCTGAGGATGAAGATGATAATGTTGCTACTGATGATGATGGTGGTGGTGGTGGTGATCATATTGACGCTGATCACGCCGATTATGCTGCTGCAGCTATTGATGATGCTGAGGATGAAGATGATGATATTGACGCTAATGACGTCGATGATGCTGCTGCAGCTATTGATGATGCTGAGGATGAAGATGATGATATTAATAATGTTATCGATTATCGATGACGATGATGTTGCTAAATTCATATCATATAAAGAACGTATGACATATAGTAACAATTTTATAGTAACTAAAATTTATTAAATTTATTGCATTTCTAAATTCAGATTTCAATTAATTCTGAAAAAAATTAATCTTCAATTGTATAAAAACGAATAGACACATTTACTCAATTGTTCTCCGTGATTTCGATTAAAATAAAGCGACAAAATCTGCGAAAAATCCAGACTACGTAAATATTGATCAAACTTCGAAGCGACGATCGCCTCCTTCCTCCAGAGCAAAAGAAAAAAGAAACAGCGACAGGTCTGCATCTCTTCGAGCACTGTTTCGAAGTCAGTCGGGGGAGGAACGACTCGCGCGGATCTCCGAAGAATCGCAGCCTCGCTGAAATAAGTTTGATTAAGCGATGGCGCGCGGCTGGCGGAGTGGAGAAAGAGCCGCCATCGGCGGACTCGCTCGCTATAAGTCCAATCGTTTTCCGATAACGGCTTCCGGGATTCAGCTGATAATTAGGACTTTCTTTAACCGGAGCCGATTCAATTGCCTCCGAAGCTCTTCCCCTTACCTCCCCGCCTGGTGGACGCTCCACTTCTTCTGTTTTTGTACAGCAAAATTTCCCACTCGTTCTCCTTTTTTTCTCGACATTTGTTTCGGGATTTTTCGGATAAGCGAAGCGAGACTCGTGAATTGTTGATCCACTGTTCACCGCTTTCTTTGTTTTGTCTCTTTGGAATCTCTTATCTTATTCTTGCTCTATTCTTCTGACTGGAAAAGTATGGAAACATTTCTTTCTGGTCTATCAGAAACGTACAATAGGGTTTTGTCAGGATTTTTAAGGAAGTCCTTAGAAAAATAAATAGTTTCACTCAGAAACCATTTTATTTATAATAAATTAATATTGTGATTTGTTAATGAATATTTATTCAAAGTCTTCATCGTGAAAAATATTGTTATTAATTAACGATTGACTTATAGCAACTTATATGCCGTATTTTTCCACATTCTTCGAACTTTATGTATACTTAACCGAATAACCAACGACTACGTGAGCTTATATTCGTGACGAACAAAAACTGAATATCCAAACAACCCAATGTCCTAAACGCAATAAGAAATTCAATAGTATTAAACCCAGTAAACAGTGAAATGTTTAACCTAAGGAACTTTTAATAACAGACTGGCAAAGAAGCACACACAGCTTCCTGAGTTATTGTGTTAATTTTTAGGAGTATATTTATTAACAAGTTATATATTGCCTCTAAGTATAGTAAATAATAATGATGCTACATTTTCCGCTAATATTCTAGTAACATTAGAACATCGTGCTACTTAATTTGTACTTATTTGAGAAATAGAATTAAAATTACAAAAGCCACAAATTGAAATCAATCGCACATAAAAGATCATTTACATTAATTTTTGAAATCCCCATAAGACTACATTCTATTTCTTACAAAACGATACTGGTTTCGTGTAACCGTAAAGAAAATTTCGCCAATAAGAGCCGGTTAAATTTTTAACAAGCAGTGCCATAACAATAGATCTTTCCAGTTATAGCATCGTCGTCGTCGCGAGAAACGAGCCCGGCCGACGGCGCTCCCTCATTTTCCTTCGACCCGCGGCGCCACGCTGCAGAAACGCACATTCTAACGCGCGCGAGCCGTCGGCCAGAAATGAGGCCGGTGCTCATGAATTTGTGATTCACAGCTGGCCAAACGATGTTATCCGGCCCAGTCTTTTGTTCGCTCCGGCAATCGGACATTCACAGCAGCCGGCCTACCCTTTAAACGAGCCGAAGGGCAAACGAAGCGCGCTCGCGGAAATAATGCAAGGACACTTTTTTTTTAAACTCGCAGATGGCTCGACGTTGGACCAAAAATTTACTCTCATTACGTGGAAAAGGGGAAACATTATTAATGACGCTTGAAAGCCGGTTGTAAAATTTTTGCCGATGCGCTATATTAGCCTTTTACGGTTAATGGCTTGTATGCGCTAAAAAGTCTTTTGGATTTTTTTCCAGTAATAGATACGAGCGAGCCGCGCAAAGGCTTTTAAGACTGATGTGAAAGGATGCCCCTTCGTATTTCGCAAATAAAATGTTTTTAATAAATCCTCCGCAAACGTGTATGCACGCAACAGCAGGAGATCTGTAGCACTGAAAATAGTAACGCAGGTTGAGCCGCGAAATAAATGATAAGGGGTAAAGGAATAAAATTGATAAAGCTAGAAAATTACGCGCAATACCTAAGGGTAATGCCTAATAATTTAATTAATTTGTTGCCACACTACAAATATAAATCTAGTATTTTCAATTACGAAACCTTTTAGTCTACATACTAGTAAAGATAAGTTTAATCCATCTTTCTAGGAAAATTCCCATGAATCATGAAATTCTCCTTCACTGGAAACAAGAATCGACATCCTTCTTCACGTGTACATATTATCATTGAAAACAAAATTAAACAATTTTCAAAGAAACTTGATGTTTAAACTAATAACAGCATAATCCAGAGCAAATTTATCCACTGGTGTTGAGCAAACCCGATTGCCAGCGGTAAAGAGAGGAGCATAAGGACACTCGCTTTGATGGATGTAGAATAAATACAAGTCGGCGCGAGGTTATTCGCCAGGGGCGCTTTATAGGCCGGCGGGGGCACGTGCCCGTTCGAAGAAAAAGTGGCGGACACACGCCGCGCTGGCAGGCTTGAAATTTCCCCGTTGCGCTTCGCGCCGCAATTCGAAACCCGTTTATTGGAGGGGCCGCGCGCGATAGGCTCTTACTCCATCGCTCGTTTCCTTCTTTTTTTTCAAAGCACACAAGCGTTATCGAAACTTTTTGCCGCTCTCTTTTTTAGCTTCGATTCTTTACGGTTTGCACTTCGCGGAACGCACGTATAAAAGATAGAGAAATTCGTTGCGATATTGAAGTTTATTTAGTTTTACGAATGACGATTTGAAAAGTTCACTTAGAAAAGACCTATACTTAATCGTATAATATGAGACTGATGGGAAATTAATATTTTATTGAATAATTATTATTGTACTTTTATGAAATAATAGCATCCTCAGTAAAAAGTGACCATTTTTTAAGTATTTTAAGTATTTTGAAACGCCTTTGGAACAATTTTATAACTAGAAACAAGCTATCTCTTGCTAGGTTACTTTTACCAGATAGTGATATGAAAAAATCGCTCTTTATTGTCCTCATTGGTGCAAAGAATGTCTGGATTCATTCATCCACATTTTTCTCCTAGAGTTCTGAACGGAATTACTTGAAATTGAAACCAGACATTCTTTACACCAATCCGGAGAGCAATAAGGAGAGAATTTATCAAAAATTTGAAAAAATAAAGAAAATATAGAAGCTGCTACAGCAGATTCCTAACGATGAGGTTCACATCCCCTTGGATAGAATATCGACAAGAAGCACCTTAAGTTAATAAAATTTTACGGATTATATAGAATATTTCATCATGCTACATTTTATTTTCTCGCAAATCCCCTTTATTCTATTTTAATAACACAATACTCTGACGCTCTTCATAAATCCATGACTTTCCAAGGAATGGCTCTTTCTTCTGAGAATATAAAGTCCCGCGCCTATTGTACATTCGGTCCGCGAGTCCCGAAGTCTCTATAAGGAAAAAGAAAAACGAAACTCGTACGGCTTATTAAATTCCGGTTGGAACAAGGTGGGGACCGAGAGAAATCGGGGGTATTCATAGTTGTGGGGACGCGACGCGCGCCACGCGTGACAAACAGTCGGGATTAGCCGTAGAGGTGGCAGAAATTTTAACGCCGGGAAACTTGAAAACGGCCGACGTGCGGTCCGACGATTTTAGAGGGGTGGGGGCCGGGGGCGGGGGATTCGGGCCGCCCCGGCAACGCACGTGTCTCGAATCAACGAAACGTTACTCTCCAGTCTGAAATGGGATTTTGCGCCGAGTTTCGGCGCGGCGCTGAAGTTGACCGCGCAGTTCACATTTACGTCGGTAGCGAGGGTTGCTCTTTTACAGGTGTTGGAGAAACCAATTTTGAATTTCGTTGCTTCCTGAGCTTTCAACAAGACGATCACAATGAATGAAGTACTGGATGAAATTGTATTGCAAAACTGAAAAGTAATAATTACAAAAATGATTGGTGTTAACATTAGAGCTCGATTGTAATAAACTCTTCATTAAAATTCGAAGTTTTAATGAACTATTTGGAATTTTAAATGCGATAAAAATGTAGAAAAAATTATATTAATTTAAATTACTGACAAGGAGTGTTTTTCTTTTAAACGACAAGTTATTTGACAACAACTCTGATTTAATAAGTTCTAGAAATTACAATAAAAAAGCAAATTAATGAGGAGAAAAAGACCGAAAATTTGAGAGGCTGTGCGTTAAAAAATCTCTATTGTTTTACAAATTTGATATCTTGTGATCCAAAGCTTTTTAAACAGTATTTTTAGAGAACCAGGGGGTAGAGCATTTCATGGAAGGTGTCAAGCCGTAAGTTTCTTGTCCCTTTTCGTGACTTTGGTGGGAGAGCTTTTAGAAGACTGAAATTTTTATCTTTGTTCCGAGCTCGAGCTCGTAATTGACGGTATACCGAGTCCAATGCGGGAAGTCTCTTCATAACGAAACTGCCGGTAATAACAGCGATGCTGCTCCAAAATTAAAAAAGTTCATCGACAGAATTTCGTACGGTCCAATAAATGTATGTTTGCAACTTCATTAATTTTTTCTGCTATTCAAATAAATTTATTGCCATTCCGTTTTTTTAGTAAAGTAAAAATATAAAAATATATTTTCTACTCCCTTTTGCTGCATTTTTCTCTGCAATATACCGTGAATATTTCATACTTTTTAATGGATTAATCAACCCTTCAAATAAACTTCATTTTTCTGGGATGGCAGTCTGTTATTTCAATTTGAAGCAAATGAAACATTCATGATTATCAAACAAATTTATTCTTCTTACGAAGCGCAAGGAGA
Source organism: Eurytoma adleriae (assembly GCA_900480045.1). NCBI lineage: Eukaryota > Metazoa > Arthropoda > Insecta > Hymenoptera > Eurytomidae > Eurytoma > Eurytoma adleriae. Next base: position 31,422 of record UXGC01000807.1, on the reverse strand, counting down.
GATCGGCAACTCTCCCGGTTTATGTATAAAAAATAAAATACAAGTTTTCGCTTTTGAACCGCAATCCTGGTGCGGCCAGTCCCGTAATTAGCAGTTTAATAACTTTTCCGTTTGCTGGAACTAATTGGAATCCAATGAATGTGGATAAGCCGGACGGGACTAGCAGAAAGGAAAGGAAGAAAAGGCGACGCAAGGTATATAAGACACTGGAGGTTTAAGGATAATCCTCCAGACCGAAAGAGCCTGGAAAAATATTATATTTCAAATAATAGTAATTGCAATTGTAATTATTGTTTACCAGGCTGCTTAGTTTATGTTATTAAAATTTAATGAATAACGTAATGTTCCAAAAAGGAATCTTTAGCATATAAATGAAAATTTAAAGAATTCAATGTGCAATTTGATCGAAGACTTTACCAAACAAACATTGAAATAGAAAGCTTTTAGTTTATTTATTCCAATAGTATTTTTTATTAAATTTTTATTATTGATTTCAAAAAATCGCCAGTTATCTTAATGCATTTCAATCCGATTAGATGAAGAATGGTTGTTTTTTGAACCTATAAAATTTTATCCAGTACAATTTCGTTTATAAAAACAACAAAAACAAAATCTATCATACAAAGAAATTTAATTTACTTTTCATTCCTGAAAATAGTGACGTTTTCAAGTCTCTTACAAGACGTATGCTTATTAAAATATTTTCACGGCGCATAGTTACACAATTTAATAATAACCTTCTTCTCATCGTAGATATTTTCTCAAGGATTTAAATTTAAATCCCCCCATGAAAATCAACCGGCTTTTGTAAAGTGCACACAGGCAAAGTTAAAATGCGAAACTCCGGCGGAGCCAAAGGACAGTAAGTGCGGAAGACACGGAGTAGGGGGGACGAGTAAAAGAGACAGGAAGGAAAAATGAGGGTAGGCGCGAGTGGAGAGGGGCTCCGGGGTAGGCGGCATTGTCTATAAAGCCAGCCGCGGGCGGACTAAGCCAATTATCGAGCAGCCGGAAGCGGGGGAGATTCGGGAAGCCAATTCATGCCCCATGCCTCGCTTGGGTATATTTATATATATGCACACATATACATATATATACATATATATGTAAGCCCGATGATTCGCGACGCAACGGCTTTATTCGACGCTCCACCCTTTCCGCGTATCGGGGCTCGTGACTTCTTGGATTCCGGATCGCGTGACTCCGGTTGCTTATGTGTTTATCGAGGTACATGTTTCTCTCGTTATTTCTTCTTTCCCGTTGTTCGTTCGGTTCTTAGAGTTTCTAGTAGTGAGGACTATCGCGAATCACGCGAACAGTCTCGACTCGGTCTAGCATGACATTATCACTCGAGAAAAATTTCGCATTTTTTTTAAAGAGCTTTAATGAAGTTTGTGATGTTAGACTATTATTTTATTTTATTGCAGTGTTAGGTTTCTCTTAATAATTTCAACTAAAATAAAGGGCATTATTTTTTTTCTATCTTTTTTCATACTTTGTTTTGAGCATCCATAGTATATACTGAGTATGCAGAGTGTCACTATACTTTCAGGAACATTATGGTATACGTTACTAAAGAAGAAAGTATTCTTCAATAAAATAAATAGAAATATTATACAAAAAATTGAAAAAAATATTATTTGCAATTGTTTCTGCTGAATGCGGCATGAAATCTTCATTTTTCTACTTAAAAAAAGAATGCCGCATGAAATCTTGATTTTTCTACTTAAAAAAAGAATGTCGCATGAAATCTTGATTTTTCTACTTAAAAAAAGAATTTCGCATGAAATCTTGATTTTTCTACTTAAAAAAAATTGCGCATGAAATCTTGATTTTTCTACTTAAAAAAAGAATGCCGCCTGAAATCTTGATACTGAAAAAAAGAATGTCGCATGAAATCTTTATGTTTCTACTTAAAAAAACTCATCCGTATTTTTTTGAACCTGTCTTTCACTTCCTTGGATCATTTTTTTATATTATTACAAGCTGTTTTTTTATAGGGGAGAACGGGACATAGTGGGCCTCGCATACAATTATTTAGAGGCGCACTGCGGGCCACCTTGTCATCTAAATTTGATCTGCAATCCCTAAACGTATCGTATTAATTATACGTAAATTTTAGGAGTTGCAGATCAAATTTAGATGAAATTAATCAATCGTTAGCTCATTTAATTGCAATTATTAAAAAAAAATAAATAAAGTTTTCCCTCATTATCTTGCGAATGTGGAATTTTTATTCAAAATATTTGAATTTTATTTCACCGCATTCATAAATGAAAGCAAATAATTCAATGATATCATATTTCACTTGCACAAATAAAACAATAAGCGCAGTTATAAAAAGAACAGTGTACGTGTATTTTATTGCGTACTAAGTGGAGCCATCTACAATTTTTACACTCTAAACGTTAATTACAGGTATTTAATTTAATTAACAGAAAGGCCCAAATGAATAGCCCCCGGAACACCGTAAAAAGTTTTATCGCCGCTCATTTGCGCTCGCTCCTTTCCATCCTTTCTCTCTTTACGACAGTCTTTTATGTCGTCTGCTTTATCATGCCACCGGTGTCGGCCCCTAACGCTAATATGATACCGTAGGCATCTAACGATCGCGAACGAACTGCGGAATACCTCGTTACTCGAAATTTTCGCCCGGAGACCTTTCCACGCTTCGCGTTAAATTTTCATTCGAACAATTGTAGCGGGGTGAGGAGGGCCTCCTACTGCCTGCAAATAAATGCTACCCGAATTCGTGGGGTGTAGTCGCATCAACGCCGCTTCACCGTAGCTTTGCCAGCACTCCGGAAAACAATTCACAATTAGGACGAGCCCGACATTCATTCGCTCATTCCCGCCGGCGAAAGATGGTCGACGGACCAACCGGGACAAAGGCGACAAAAGGTTGCGCGTGCGAACGACGACTTTTAATAGAGCCTGAGGGTAAAATTAGGAACTTTTCGCGCTGCATCGACAATACGTGAGGTCGAGCGTTTCGATCCGAAAATAGGCGAAGAAATTTTGACTAAATAATATGGGTTCTAAAAGATACAGAAGAAATTTTTTTCCTTTTTTTTTATTTTTAATCGGTACGTCCTTCATCTCAAATAATTTAAAGTAAATTTTCCAATTTATTTTTCTCAACGTAATTCAATGGTGCTTTTGTTAACAGTTGTTGCAGCTTTTAAAACAAAACATTGAATAGAAAATTGAGTTGAGTAAGTCAGTTTTCATAAATTACGAGTAATTGGTCACAAAATTGAAAGGGCAGTGATCAATAATACTTTAAGCTTTTTAATGGTTTACAAATTAAAATAATAAAATGTAAATAATCTCTTTCAATATTTAAATCTATAAAATTGATGAAAAAACAAAATAAGAAGGAATCCATAAAACAATACACGTCAATAACAGTATACGCTTGCCATTCGGGGTTAATAAAGTAATTGAAAATTACTCGCGTTACAGGAGTAATATGCAAAGTACGAATATTACAAAGGAAATAATTTATACCATGATATTCATAATTCCACAATATTTGTTTTATCCACCACTAAACTCGGACATTCGTATGGACGGACAGACATACTGACTCTACTCAGTGCAGTGCACATCACGGTAAGTTAATAAACAAATCAATGAAAATTTCAGGCACGATCTGCCGGGTGTCACGGTGAAATATAGAAATGAATCCATAGAGAGGGAGAGGGACGCATGCGTTTACTTATTTAGAAAGGAGGCGCAGGAGTTAGAGTGACGTTGTGCAACGTACGCGATCGGCGAGCCGCTGAATTTTTCAAAGGTCTCCCTCTCCCTTCCCGCGGCGTCTATTTTCGCCGCTTGAACTTTTGCCCTGACGGGCGCGGGCTGCACAACTGCGGCTCCATACACGTCGGCAGAATCGAATTATCTCCCGCGACGGAATATTGAATTCGACCGGCTGGGCTCTATTTTCAGCACGACCGAATGCAACTTCGACCCTCTCGTTTGATTCCGCGCTATCTCTTGGCTTTCCTATTATTTTTTTTTCATATTTTCCAACAGACTATTGTATTCGAATAGTAAACATTGTGACTAGGAGGGAGTATCTTTTTTTATTCTCCGATGCTGATGACGTAATTGTATCAAAAAATAAAAATTGAAGAGCAGAAAATATTTTTATATTTCAATCTCGGAAGTCATCAAAGAATTGCGTAGTTTATTGACTATTCCATCATCATTCTGAAGACAAAAGGGCTAGTGTTTTAAATAGAATCGACAAAAAAAAGTAATAATTTAGTAATAAAGTAGACTCGTAGAAAAAAGATTCCCTTTCGAAAATATCCTGCAGGAAAAACTAAAGTAATAAATATCTTGTAGGAAATCCTATAAGAAATCGTATGAGTTTTTCGCGCTAAAAATCGTATAGGTTATCCTACAGAATCTTTTGTAAGAAATAAAACCCTGTAGAAAATCCTATAGAAAAACTTCTAGGAAATCCTATAGGATTTTAAGCTCGAAAATTTATAGGATTTCCTGTAGGATTCCTATAGGATGCATAGTTTTCCTATAAGAAACCCTGTAGGATATTTTCGTAAAGGTAATTATAATTTAAATAATTAACTCATGTAAATTGTCAAAATTGAAAAAAGTAATAATAAATTAAATGTTAGGGAGCCCTTTTTCCAATAAACCGATGAACAAATGACCTATTCTTTAGTGAAAAATAAAAATGGAGAAAATCTTTTGAATATGCCAATTCTTCAATAATTTTTTGCCTTATCGCTTCACGAAATCCTAATAACAATCGGGTGTGCATTCAAGTCCACCAAAGAAATTATAATTGTTTCCTTCGAATACGTGAAATCGTCCGAAAGAGGAGCAAAAGTTATAATTGAGAAATTAAACGATTCATAAGTCTCCAACATCCGCAACAACGACCTTAAAAAGTTTGCCGAAAGAACCACTTACAATGCAAATTGCATAAGACACGCTCCAAATCCTCGTGAAACAAATCGCCCAACTTTTTTTCCATCTCAAACATTAGCTCTTCTTTCTTTGAAAAGGAAAATGTTAACACAGGATTCGCGAAACAGCACGCTAAGAACGATAAAAAGCGCGTGAGCTATTTTTATTTTAAAACTTTATTTTAGTTTCAGCTCCGAGTTACCGACGAGCTTTTTGTTTTCACAGCTGAATAAACACGTCAATTTTGTTACTCATTTCTAAAGAAAACGAGAATGTACTCTTTTGTTCATCCACCCTTGACTGCTTTCCTTTTTTTAAAAAGGGAGAATTTCGTAACTGTACATTAGCTACAAAAACCGTGTAAGTAGTATGTGAAAGTATTAGATCAGACTTTAGTTTGCGTGATTCAATATATAGAAAACATTATTTCTATTACGTGTGAATAAGGATGAAATAATCATTTATTATTAAAAATCTTCACCACTAAAATAAGTATGTAAGTAGTATATCAAACTATTAAGTCAGGCAAAATTTTGTATGATCAAATTTAAGTAAAATATTTGGAAATATGATAGCTAGATTAATTTATTCTGAATAGTACCTCACTAATTTATTACACAAAAATCTTTAGCATTAAAATCCATATGTAAGTAAGTATGTAAAACTATTAAGTATGAATAAATATGTAAGTAGTATGTAAAACTATTAAGTCAGACAAAATTTTTTATAGCTAAATTTTACTCTGAACTATTTCTAATCAGCAATTCACTAAATTAATCTTTATTTTTATTTAACAGACGACTGATTTCTGTAATTCTAGGTATTAGTATTTAATTTATAGTCAAGATAAGTTCGAATATAATTGAAACGCAAAATTAGTTCTTTAAAAATATTTGATCGTAGAGTATTATGCAGTTGATTAAGTTTTAACTTCAATGTAATAGTTAATGCCTAAAGAAGGATCGAACATTTTCTAAGCATATGAAATTAACAGGATGATTTGTTACATATTTTTTCATAAGATACTCATTTAGACCAAAATACAGAATACATAAAGAATAGAAAATCCGTAGATCATAAAAAATTTTTACTGTCTCAATTCATAAAAAATAATTCAAGTGATATACTTATGGAAATGAACAAGTATATTGAGAAATAGTGAGGAATCTTGAAAGAGACATAGACGGCGTCGCTAACAACAGCCACTTACAGAGCTCGATGGGATTCTTGAAAAGGTCATCGCACACTCTAATAATCTTAACTCTCTCCACACTCCCGTCCCTCTTCTGTTCCTCCTCGCGATCTAACGATCATCTCTGGGGAAGATTAAAACTTCCACTCCGCGCGTTAAACTCCACCCCCATGGACGTCGTCCAGCCTCCCCCTCTTTCTGTTCTCCCGGTCGCACTTCTCTTTCTTCTCTCTCTTTTTTTTCTCTTCCTCCGCCGGATAAAAGGTGAAGTTTCAGCTTGTTAAAAGTGTTCCTTAAAGACCTCCTCCACAATGTAACTGGCAGTTTGGTCCTCCGTTACGGACTCCTCCATCCTTCTCCCGCTCGATCTTGCCCTTTAACTCCCCCCCTTCGTTTTCGCGGCTGTTAGCGCCCGTCGCTTCCCATTCTTGTGCGCGCTCTCCCGCCAACTTTCCCTCGGCCTCTCGCCTATTTATCTTTTCCTTTATGACTTCAACCGCGCTCGACTTGCTAATTTATCCCTTAGCTTCGTCACGCACTTTCAAAGTCCTGGCACTGCACCGCGAGGTCCCGTTTCTTTTTTCTCCAACATCTTTTTTCCAGACTTCGTTACCCCAACTTACCTTTCGCGGCGGCTTATCGCTGTATCGCCCGCCGAAATAAATTTGATATGACGCGCGAACTCCGCAAATGAAACTGGATGCGTGGGACTTATTCCGCCGGCGAAAAGTTTAAAAATCCCATTCTCCGAAATATCCAGTTCGTGACCGCGGCCGGGGTGAAAAAAATCCGGTACGAAAAACTTTCGTGGATTTCCGTGGAAGGAGGAGACGCTAGGAGAGACTCCCACTACGCGTAGGCCGATATAATTCTCTCGGCGGGTAGAAGCTAGCGGGTGGCGGATCGTTTGTCAAGCGGCCTGTCGAGGCCTCCCGCCCGCCCCGAGGAAAATGTTGCTGAATCGTCTTTTTATTTGGAATATTTCTTTTGCCCCATTGTTATCCGCTGGCAGGTGCAGAGCGGCCGATGCTCCTTTTCGCATTTCTCTCTTTCTTTCTTTCTCCCTCTATCTTCTCTCCGCCTTCTTTTCTGTCTTTCTCGCTTTTCTCTTTTTTCGGTGGCCTCATTCCCACACAAAAGAGGAGAGAAAAGAAAGAGGGAGGGAAAGAGGAGAAAGAGAAAGCGCGGTTCTCCCCCTTTGGCCTGGAAAAAGGGAAAATTTATCGAGACTATTAGAATAACAAAAATTGAGAATGGAGCGTTGAATATGACAAGAGCGAGCGCTATTGATTTATCGAGGCGGTTTATGCCGAATGCGGAGGACGATTTGTTTGCTATATTTCTACTGATGCCGATTCCCGAATACTTGCGAATTTTATCGAATACCAAATTATTTATCGACTTGCAAGGCTTTGCAGAATGAATGTGATCCATTCTCTTTTATAATGACTAATTAATTCAAGTAAAAATCTTAATTTTATATCTGACTAATTTTTTTATTTAGACGATATGTAAGTAAAAAATGGTATATGAGTAGTTTACAAAAATTCGTTTTAATCCTTTAACTTCCAAATTAAGATCTCTTCAGTTGAGGTATCCTAATGTTTTTAGGATTTAAGAAAATAATAAACTCAATGGCTCAAAAATATAATCGACTCATCTCTTCAAATAATTCAAATACACGGATAGAATTCTTATTAGTTAATGTTATTTTTATCAAAACAAATCTTGTTAAAATTAGTGATTATGACTTATTGTTTTAATAGCACGTGTGCAATTAAATTATCTAAATATCTGTGGAATTGCACAACCAAAATAGTTGCTCACAATATTATAACAACATTATATACCTCAATATCGCCAAGCTACTTTTAACGTACAAAGTACAAAACTCGTCACAGTCACGTAAAATAGCAGCAAGCACGTGATCGCTCAATAATACAGGAGCGAGCAAATGACCTCCGCATAAAATTCCGAAGTAAGCCGAAGTAAGGAACCGCTTATTCAGCTCGAACTCGTGCCTCTCTTTCTTCGAGCGAGCAAAACATCGAGCGAAGGGAGGGGGAATCCGCGCGAGCGAAAGAGAGACGGAGACAGCCACGGAGGCATCGCTCGGAGAGCATTAAACCTAAACATACAGCCAACTGGCAGCGACGGTACGTGAGCGCGAATTTGCGAGCGCACCTCGTGCGGCCGCGGGCTTGTAAAAAAAAAGGTCACTCGCGGTAAGTGCCGGTTTTACGCCCGGCCGTTCATAACGTCGCGCCGACCCTTCCTTCCGACTCCCCTCGCCTACTAGGCCGTCGTTGCGCGACTTTATGATCGCTGCGAGGTGCCTACGCGCCGCATTAATAGCCGCGGCTCTTTAATTTTCTCCCGTAAGTGTCGCATTAACGCGCGGTCCTCTAACGACTGGTGTGCCACGACCCGATAAGGTCGCTCGGTTCCCTTCGACACTTCCGCCGGGGACTCGATCGAACGCGTTCGCGGGGGGCACTTCTTTCCCGGCCGTAATTTCGGTGAATTTTCTCGTAAACACTTTTCATTTTAGAGGGAAGGCGCGCACTTGGAGGCGTCTGAAGAGAAACTCGCTGCACTGCACACGCACGCACTCGGCGGAGGCGAGGCGAGGGATATTCTTACAGCGAATTCCTCCGCACAATTTGCAGCGTCATTCTGGTTTAGTGCTGCATAAACAGAGCTGGAGAAAGGGGAGTAGCCCGGCGCTCGGGCCGCTTTATCCCTCTTTTCGGGCGAAGGTCGTCCGCGGAATGGCGCACGGCGATTCGGGGTTATGGCAATTTCGCGGTTGAGAAAAGACGCGAGTCGAGTTGCCGTTTCATCTGTTCTGCTTTTTTTTTCGAGGGAGGTCGCGTATTACCTCGACGTAATATTGCTGAGCGTTCGTATCGTGTGCTGTTGTGTATGGTTTTTGCTTTTTTGGAAAATACTGCTGGGTGGATTTTCATCTCGAGTCGGATGAGTGCAGTTGGCTTGAGGATTTCTTACTGCCGTATAGTAGTTTGTTATGAGCTTTTGTGGCAGACGTTGCGTTTAGGTGAGAATACGGGATTTTTCAAACGTACTCATGCTTAGGTTTTAATTTTGATTCATTTCTTTTTACAAATTTTATATTTCTTTATGAAAATGTAATTTTTCAAATTACATTTTCATAAAGAAATATAAAATTAGTAAAAATTGAAAATTCTTCTATTGAAATATCTACCGTTTAGGTCACAGTATTCCACAGTGCAATCTCAATAGATTACTAAAGTACTAAACTATATACAACTCAGATTACTTAAGTTATGAATGGATTGCATTTTATCTTTTTTATAATAAATTTTAAATAAAATTTTCAATTAACTCATGATAGTGTTGATATTTAAAAAACTTTCTAATGAATGGAATATGCACATAAACAGAATAGTTCAATTATGATTAATTTACATTCGAAATTTATTGTTGTTAATATTCACGGAGATGTAAATTGTAATGATACGATATGAAAACTGCATATATTGTTGAATATGCATATATTATTTTTTACTATAAAACTATTATTTTGTATTTTCAAAAGAATTTTCCCTTCTGATTATGAAATTAAATACCACATAGGTTTACTATACATTTAACCATTAAGGTACGTACTGCTTTGACACGTGGACCGCCGGCCCGCGGTAGGCGCGTTGTAATGGGTTTTGTTCCTCGTAGTGGCAGAGATAATAAGCAGCGATATTAGGATTATTACAGGATCCTCGTCGTGCTGCTGTCGGCTGCTGTCGCGCGGAAATTTTGCCGGGAGCAAACTCGGCGCACGCTCGTCGTCGCCTCTCTTCTCTCTCTCTCTCTCTCTCTCTCTTTCTCTCTCACACCCTCACGCACAGGCCACCCAACGTCTACCTCCCGCACAACCACCGACTTGCTTTGTGTCGACGTAGAGTAGTTTCACGAGAACGTTTGATAATTAAGTCGCGATATGCTCTAAGCCGGTGAACGTGCACTAGTTCTCAATGTTTTACGAGTGAGGCGATGATACGTTTATTAATTATTTCGAGTATTTTTTTCTGAGCCTTTCAGACAGGATAAAGGTGACTTCAATTTCATTTTTAAGAAAGATAATTGTAAATTACTGTTTGTGTTTAAAGATGTCAAGATGTTAATAGAAGGAAGATAATTATTGTCAATAGATTCAACTTCATTCAATAAATCGATCGAAACATATAGTTAACTAATTTTTTCGGTACGAAACGGAACGGCTAATATAGCGGCGTGGAAAACATTCTTACCCTGTGCAGTAGTGGGGAAAACGGTATGGCTAATGTACTAGTTCAGAAAACGCTCTAGCTTGCAAAATAGTGGGGATAATGTTATGACCAATGTAGCGGCTAGGAAAACACTCCTATCCTGTAAAGCAGTGGAGGGAACGGTACGATCAATGTAGCGGCTAGGAACACACTCTTACCCTGTAAAGTAGTGGGGAAATCGGCACGGCTAATTTACCGGTTCAGAAAATGCTCTAGCTTGCGAAGTAGTGGCCATGACGGTATGGCTAATGTAGTGGCTCGGCAAACACTCTTACCCTATAAAGTAGTGGGGAAATCGGTACGGCTAATTTACCGGTTCAGAAAATGTTCTAGCTTTCGAAATACTGGGGATAACGGTGTGGCTAATGTAATGGCTCGGAAAACACTCTTACCCTGTAAAGTAGTGTGGAAATCGGTGCGGTTAATGTACCAATTTAGAAAATGCTCTAGCTTGTGACGTAGCGGCCATGACGGTATGGCCAATATAGTGGCTCGGCAAACACTCTTACCCTATAAAGTAGTGGGGAAATCGGTACGACTACTTCACCGGTTCAGAAAATGCTCTAGCTTGCGAAGTAGCGGCCATGACGGTATGGCTAATGTAGTGGCTCGGCAAACACTCTTACCCTGTAAAGTAGTGTGGAAATCGGTGTGGCTAATGTACCAATTCAGAAAATGCTCTAGCTTGTGACGCAGCGGCCATGACGGTATGACCAAAGTAGCGACTCTAAAAACACTCTTACCCTATAAAGTAGTGGGGAAATCGGTACGGCTACTTTACTGGTTCAGAAAATGCTCTAGCTTGCGAAGTAGCGGCCATCACGGTATGGCTAATGTAGTGGCTCGGCAAACACTCTTACCCTGTAAAGTAGTGGAGAAATCGGTACGGCTAATTAACCGGTTCAGAAAATGTTCTAGCTTGCGAAATACTGAGGATAACGGTGTGGCTAATGTAGTGGCTCGGAAAACACTCTTACCCTGTAAAGTAGTGGGGAAAACGGTACGGCTAATATACCGGTATTTCTATCAAACGTATCATAGTTTAATCAAAATAGAAAGAAACTACTAACAATTATTATAAGATTTGTACAAAGAATATAGAATATTAAATATTAAATATATGTCTTTAATCTTTCTAATTGAGTCACTACTAAATCTACAATTTGATATTCAAATACGTTTACAGAGAAACGAAGGTCGCACAACTAGAGATCGACACTGACCACGCGAGTTCACTCTCGGCGTAACTGAAATGGCAATGTCCGTTCATCCGGTGATAATACCTACGAGGGAAAGGAGGATTTGGTGTCGAGAAGCCACCGGTAAACGGCGGAAGCCGAGTTTCGCGGTCGTAGGAGTCGCGATCGCAGGCAGGGGGAATTCTAGCGATGTAACAACGTCCGACCGACGCTTTATCCTTTAGTCATTTTACGATTTGTGCCTGTCTTCGTCGTTAGCCGGGCAAAACCTGCCCAAGCGATAAAACGCATATAATCGCATCGACCGCCGGGTTTACGGTCGTATTTATTGCGGCCTAAAGCGTGATTCTCACCACATTAACTTTATTCCACGACGCGGCGAATCATACAGGCCGTCCACGATTTTCTTCCGATCGTCTTCCGAGTTTCCTCGTAAAGCGCGAGAATCTACCCTTCAGTGAAATACCGCTCGTGGAAGGAAGAAAAGGATATACACTGTTTTTTAGTCACTGAGTATTTTTTCAGCGGCATCCTCAATGTCGATCGTTTCGTTTTATTGCTGTTTGTCAGAGATTCCACCAAATATATTTATCTTTTATCGACGATGCAATAAATTTTTCTCATGCTAAACACTTTACGTCGAATTGTATTGTACGTTTCTTGCAGACATTTGCATGCATTTTATTTTCATTTTTTTTTAAATCTTCATTCTGCAAAAGAATTCTGAATTTTTTCTTTCGCGTAAAATTGGGACACGTTTTGGAAAGTATTTTGCCCAATGAAAATTCTATTCAGGTCAGGTTGGCAAATTTTTTGTATTCCTTTTTTTATCGATTTAATCGATAGCAACAAGCAACTTCCATGCAAATCGAACTATTTTGAAATTTTGATGCGCAATATTGCATTGGACATTTTGCATTTTAAATTTGAAATTAGCGACTGGAAAAAAAGGTCAATATCGATCGGATTTGCGTTTAATTAAAATTTTACACGCTGACTCTGGCCGTTGGAACGTTTTATAAATTCTTTGAACGTTAATCGTCAATATATTTTTCCTCGACGTTTTCAACCTCCACGTGAAATTCATTTATTTGAATCGAACTTTTAAAACAAAATGAATGCATTTGTCAAATTGAAGTGTAAAAAAAATTAAATAAAATACCACGTACAAATATTGCGCACCTGAATCTCTTCCAGTGCAGCAGGATTAAATTTTCCATATCGCATTCTCTCATATTCGTACTACTAAATGCAAGTATGCTATTAATAATTTTCAATTTTACTACATCGTGTACCTTTAATATATCATTTGTGGCGTCGTAGCGCAATATGCAGACTATAAATCTTGGAATGCGGTTGTGCCTCAGTGCCAACGTTATGAAAGGAGAGACCTGCTCGTGATGCATAGCTGCGTATACGCGAATTGGCAGTCTAACGTCGAACATACGTCTATACAGCTCTGATAATGAAATCCTCTCGAGTAGCAACTCATAATCCTTTTGACCCGAACCTCAAACGCGTTAAAAGAAGAGAAAAAAAAATTAACTTGGTGCTCCGTAACAGCAGGCGAAATGCATAAAAGTTCAGATGCTCGTTCGATCGGGCGAGCGCAACTTCGGCGCGATCGCTGCCCCGGAAACGAAAGCACCCGCAGGCACCGCCCCGAGGAGAGACAAAACCGCCAGCGAAAGAACTGTGAAGCACTCGAGAAGGTTTCCGGTTCATTGAATCAAAAAAACAAAAAAAAGAAAAAACAAACAAAAAAACAGAGGAAAGGAAGAGGGAAGCGTCGCCGCGGATTTACGAGGGAACCGTGCGTCGAGGTAAACAGAAATAATCCGGCGACGAGATTCGCGCGATCCGAAATCATATTCAATGGCCCTATTACTCATCCCAATGGGCCATAAAGCCAACTATCGGCTGCTACGGCCTCGCTGTAACGCCCAGCGCCGGGCGAGTAAGGAGGCGCCCACGCGCGCCTGGCTCGAGAGGAATTTTATTGGTCGCCACGCGGGGAGGATACGTAATTGGCCTTGCGCTCGACCGCCACCGTCTCTTTTTGCATTGAGCGAGATTGAAGAAATTATCTAATTTTTTTCTTCTAATTTTTTAGTTTGTTTTCTTCTAACCGTAGTTGAGAATTTAATGAATTTTGAGCAATTAATCCTAAGTTGTCGAGAATTTTAATTATTTTGAAAATGCACTTTGTGCATCGGTGTTCTGGATTTTACATTCCCGAGAACTCAACTCGGTAAATTAAAGCTTAATGGAAAACTCGTAAATTAAAAGAGGTTTTCCAATTAAATTACAGCTAACTAGATAATTAGATTTAAAAAGATCGATCAACGGTAAATTAATTTCAGCATTAATTTGAGAGTAATGAGAAAATTGTTTGGATATTTATTTTATTAAATATCTACATTACAGTAAAATACCTTCACTAATTACTTATAACAGTTCATTAAATACATCTTTCAAAATTGTAACGATATAAGCACATTAATTTTTATTACATACATTATGAAATGATGTCGATAAAAAAAGAATACAAATTTTTCGCATTATGTACAATAAATAATGTGACGAATTTTAGAAGTAACTATTTAACGACTCCGTACCACTAAGAAAAATTTAAAAATAATTTGAAGTTTACATCCACATTTAAGTACAATAGTACCACTTTAGTAGGACACGCCAATACCTCCAAAAATATATCCAAATTAATTAAATTAAGTTAAATACATCGGTGCACAGGTTACTGGGTTATTGATGACGCAGACTCAGCGTCTGCTAATGAGATTTTGATTATTATTTCATTACACAGGATTTATGACTGCTAATTGACAAATAAAATTAGACTACGAATTATTGAAGATATATTATTATAAGATTCATAAAATGTGAATCAACCTACAGAAATAATCGTTTGCTTTAGATTTCTGAGTTCTGTTAAAGTTATAAGAAACTCTAACGTACTTGGATTTCTCTCCCTTCCAGTACAAGAGAAAATAAGAAGCTACAATAAACTTTATAAGAAATTTTCTAGAAAGAAATTTGTGTGTAACAATGACATCATAAGAACATACAATGATTAGAAATTTCTTAATTATATAAAAAAATACTTCTGAGCACTTCTAATAGTTAAGTAATACAATTTACGGAGGCAATAAAAAAATATAACCTCGAAGAATTTCCTCGAGATCCCGGCGGTGGCGACATTTAGCCGCGAGGCAAGGATACGAAGCGACGATCGCGCGGCTCCGGAAAAGAATTCGATACCGAAATTATGCGGGGCCGCCGAGAATTGCCCGGGCAAACAATCCACGGAGGCGCGCGGCGCGCGTCGCGACGTCGTAAAATAAAATACCGAAATTCCGGGGTGTATCGGAAGTCCGGGAAAACACGCGACGCGACTCATTAATAATTCACGAGGGACAGGGAAGGCGGCACTGACGAGGTGCACGCACGCGCCTCGGGCCACGGAACAAAAGGGACGCGGTGTCGAGATTCCGCCTCTCCCGCGACGTTTTTGCCCGCCCGCCGGGAGTGGGGCGCTGGCTGATGCACCCAACAGATGTATTTTTCGCTGACAATTTTTGCGACTTTGACGTCTTTGTACTTTTCGAGAGCTTTGTGAGCCCTACGTGAGGCAAATATTTTTCTGAAGGATGTTACAAGAGTGGCATTATTTTTTTGTGGGGCAGACATTTTAACTTAAATTTACTTTTATGTTTATTACCAAGTTTGTAATATAAAAAATATTTTGAATTTTCTTGTGGAATATAATTCATAACGATACAAGGAAATATTTAAAAAATGGATCAAATAGGAATAAAAAAAGGAGTAAAAGAAAAGGAATAACAAAAATATTAATAATTGCTCAAGATGATCGTATAATCTTCCACACATCTTTTGTAGGTATTTAATTAAAACAAAATTTGCAACTCTTTATATGAAAATATAAATAAAAGAAGGCCTATCTAGTTTGTAGTAAATTGCATAATACACTGAAGTAGAAACCGCCGAGTATAGTCAGACATCAACATCAATATTAAGGTTTTTAGATTAATTTTTTTAATTGTATAGATCATCTTTAGCTTTTTAATAATAGTTTCATATATTAATTTTAAATATAACATAAATTGATTCAGGACTCGTGGATATTATCCTTCTTTTCAAGATGTGCCTTGTGAAACTTTTCTTCTTCTTTAAGATGATGTATTCAATATGTATAAAAGAATATATTCAGCGTCAAAAAGGTTCTGCCTGGAAGATTTTTTTTAGATCATGTGAACAGTTTTAAAGAAAAAGTGATTTTTGACATATTTGCAAAAAATCCTCGATTATTTAAAAAAAGTAATTTCCTTAAAAAATTGATCTAGTGTAAACAATTTAGTAACTGATTTAATTAATAGGGTTAACTGTAAAAAAGTAGAGGAGACAATCTTCACCCATTATAAAATTGCAGTCAATTTAGACCTACATTACCAAACAGCAACGTTTCACGTCGACGTAACTCCGCAGCAGCTGAGCAACGTGTCTCGGAGATTTGAAAAACCGTCACGTTAAAATTCAATGCCGCACAAGGAAAATGCATCAGCCGCGAAAGAAGGTGGCTGTCTCGCGCACTTTCCTCGCCGCACTAGCGGACTGTCGGCGCGCACTTATCGCGCGGGGCCGCTTGCCAAACACCCCCCAGCCAGGCGGCGGATCCGAACTCGCATATAGATTTTCGCGGGAGGAGTGCGCGCGACCTGTTTTAGCCCCCTTCGTCCCCTCACGT
This sequence comes from Eurytoma adleriae, assembly GCA_900480045.1. NCBI lineage: Eukaryota > Metazoa > Arthropoda > Insecta > Hymenoptera > Eurytomidae > Eurytoma > Eurytoma adleriae. The sequence continues at coordinate 14,997 of UXGC01000807.1, read as the reverse complement.
TTCGCTCGCTCGCGCCGTATTATTTATTTTTCGTCCGCACCCCCTTTGCGACGGTGAATTTTCGAGCGAAGAGCGGGGTCGCGCTCTTTTTTCTCGCCTTCGTTCAAAGGGGGATGCATTGTGCGGTGAAATCTGACGCGGTGAAATTTTCTTTTTTAGGCGCGGTCCCTTTTGCCTGTTTTTCGACGGGCCGGGCACGTGGAGCGTTCGCGTGGGGATGCGAGTAGAATAGCGAACGCGCGTTTTTTGGAGCGACGCCATCGCCTCGGATGCGTTGGGGCTGCCGTTTCGACGGATTGAAAGTGCTGAAAAACGCTGACGATGGATGCGTCGGCCTCGGCAAACGTTTTTTCGTTGTGTTTATCGCGTCTCTTTCATTTTAGTTTAATTAACTTAAACGGTGGATACATTTATCTCGTTATTTATTAATCAATGCAACATGCATTCGTTGAATATTTACCGTGATAGTATTTAAGTTACATTGCACCTTTTTGCTCGACGTTCATAAGTATTTTCAGCAATATTTTTTTAGTCTAAGATATTTTAAAAATAAGCACCCCCCCTAAATATAATAAGCCTTACTAATAAGAGCATAATTTAATTCAGAAAGAAAATAATTACTCTGGTTTACTCAGGTGCATCAGTTGCTATGTGAATAGACCAGGAACTAGTAGGAGAGTTCTACTTCAGTAGAATACGTCCGAGTGTGGTCAGCCAAAGGCTGGAAAAAGTTTACCTGAGTAGATGAAGTCATAGTGAGTAGGCAGGACCGGGGAGGGGGGAGAAAGCTTACTCAGGTGCACCAGTAGATGTGTGAATAGACCTAGAGGGGATAGGAGAGTTCCAGTTCAGTAGAATGAGTCCTAGTGTGGCCGGCCAAAGGCTGGAAGAATTTTAGCTGAGTAGATCAAGTCATAGTCATCAGGGAAGACTGTGGGTAGGGGGGTGTTTACTCAGGTGCACCAGTCGATATGTAAATAGCCCTGGATGTGGGTAGTGAGAGTTTTAGTTCAGTAGTTACAGTCCGAGTGCGGTCGGCCAAATGCTGGAAGTACTTTACCTGAATAATTCAACTCAGTGAGTAGGCAGGATTGGGTGTAGGGAAGGGCTTACAGAGATTCATCAGTCTCTATGTGATTAGACTAGGAAGCAGTAGGAGAGTTCTACCTCAGTAGAATACGGCCGAGTGTGGTCAGCCAAACGCTGGAAGAATTTCACCTGAGTAGATCAAGTCATAGTGAGTAGGCAGGACTGGGGAGGAGGGGAGGGTTTACTTAGGCCGAGTGTGGTCAGCCAAACGCTGGAAGAATTTTACTTGAGTAGATCAAGTCATAGTGAGTAGGCAGAACTGGGGAGGGGGAGAGGGCTTACTTAGGTGCATCAGTCTCTATGTGAAGACCTGGAGGGGGTAGGAGAGTTCCAGTTCAGTAGAATGAGTCCTAGTGTGGCCGGCCAAAAGCTGGAAGAATTTTAGCTAAGTAGATCAAGTCATAGTGATCAGGGAAGACTGTTGGTAGGGGGTGTTTACTCAGGTGTACCAGTCGATATGTAAATAGACCAGGATGTGGGTAGGAGAGTTCCAGTTCAGTAGTTAGAGTCCGAGTATGATCGGCCAAATGTTGGAAGTACTGTACCTGAGTAGATCAACTCATAGTGAGTAGGCAGGATTGGGTGTAGGGAAGGGCTTACAAAGGTGCATCTGTTGCTATGTGAATAGACCAGAAAGGGGTAGTGGAGAACCAGAAGAATTCTACCTCCTCTCTTGTATGATCACATAGGAACTCAACTATTGGATAGAAACTCTTCTAATCCCACCTAGATCAGATTCAACACGAATTCTTCTGTTGAGCTAGATCTCTTTTAGCCTCCACGTGACTATATACTCATTTTTCTAAGCCAAAAGTCTCCTAGTTCCTCTACTTACAGCATTTTACGTTGGTCAGATATTATTTGGTTACAAGGTTTGTCAGTTATAAGCTACAAATTTTTTCTCATATTACAATTTATTCGAAATACACTATAAAACACTTATTAGTTATTTATTCTTTAATAAAACAAACTCTTATACTTTACATTAAAATGAATTGCAAACATTGCACTGATACATTGAATTTAAAATGAGAAATTGAATGTTATCACTATTGAAAATTTTTTTACATGAATACGTATAATGTTATGTTTTATAGTATTCGCATAAAAATCGTACGGCGTGATCAGTAATCATTAAAAATTCTCTCAGAACGACAAACCTCAAGCTATAAACCTAAAGGATAGAAAAAAATATATTAAGGAATGGAAGTAACTCTTTTTACCTTCTGCTCTGAAAACAACAATTTATTTGAAATAAAAGTCGAGGCATACACATTGAGGAGCACTACAGGAGAAGAAGGCGAGCCTCATAGAAACTTGGTTGGTTAATGAGAAAAACCGTTCGCCGTGAAAACAAAGGGAGGTAGGGGGCAAGCTCGTAAAAAGCTCGTCGCACAACAGACACGGCTAGCCCCGACCGAAAAAAGAGGTCTTCTCTTCGAGGTAGCGGAATCCATACGGTATTGCGCAAAGGAAGAATCGCTCCTTTTTGCCGGCTGTTTCTCGCGGCAAAGTGAGTGATTATGGCCCAGCGCCTCGGGCGCTGATTTTCAGCTTTTTCCCCATCCATCAGAGGCTGGCAGTCGCGCAGTCGTCCGTCTCGGTGGGCGGAGCCGGCTACGGACTCCGCGGTCCCTGGGCCACGTTTCCGCGAAATTTCGCCGCGGGCGTTAACGAAGACGAATGAGACGCGCGCGCGAGCGGCGCTTGCGATTCTTTTAATTGTTTCCGGTTTAGAGGCCGCCGAGGACCGCATGCGCGCTTTTCAACTGCTCTCGAGTTCGCTGGGTGAATAAGCTCGGACGGTAGGGATATTCTTCATTGCAGCCACTAGTCGCCGTGTTTGTTAATGAACTTCGGCAGGACCGAGGTCAGGTTTTGTGATTGTTTTACTAATTTTAATTCTAATTCCTTTAAAAATTAATACTTTTAGGGAGTATTTAATTTGTTGTACATAAAACGGCAACAAAATCTTCTAACTTTCTACTGAAACCAATAAGATAATTATATGTTCTTTTTCAAAGTATTTACAAAGCAGTATCTTATGTAATAAATAGTACATTCTTCCTTACTAGTCACTACTGTAGCATTTAATACTAATAGCGGTGCTAATTCGGCATCCAATGTACTGAAGAGGTAAAGATTTATTTATTTTATTTATTCATTCAAACCACTAATTTGTAAAGTAAATCCTTTATAGGTAAATGAATTACCTGAGCGTAGATTGATGTATTTCATTTATCGTTTATGTCATTCAATTAAACATTTGTACATGTTTTTAAAAATTAAAAAATATCTTTATCCTCTGTTTACAATAGAAATTTCCATTGAGGTCCGTTTTACACACCAGTATTCAATTGTGGCTCATTTGGTTTTCGCCTCAATCCCGTTTTTAATTAAAAAAAGGTTGTTATGTCAACGAGAATGTAGTTTAAAAAAGTATGTACGATATCCATGACCCACTTAGCTCAACAAGGCCATGTTAGCCGGTGGCCTAAATCGTCGACCTCCGCTCGCGCGAAACTTAATTTAAATACGGGTCGCCACTCGAGCGATAACCTCCGGTCGAGCGCAAAGTATATCTGACCCGTAGCTCCCTACTTCCATTATTATTTCAGTGTTGATATTTTTCGCCGCAAAAAATAGCCGTTCGCGGTCAGCAGAGGGGCCGACAGGCCGTTCGATTCACCGGGACCTGGAGTCGAGCTTGCACGAGCGGATTCTCGCGTAACCCCTTTCGCCCCCCTTCTCCTCTGGTATATCGGCGCGGACATCGCATCCACGAAGGATATATCCGGTATGCGGGGCCGCGCATAATGCCGACGGTCGAACGACGTAATGACAATGCTTGGCCCGGCTCCCAAAGGCCCGAGTCCTACTTTCGCATTCCTGCATCCGTTATTCTGGCGCGTTCTATTCGCCTTCCTTTGCCCCCCCCCCTCGTGGTCTCCTTTCGTACTACGTGCGAACTGCCAGGCTGCATTTTTCTGGCCATCGTCACGTTCTTGTGAAAAATCTGATTTAACGGGAAGTGTAGCTATGTTTGATAGCTGTAAAATCCATTTATTTTATTTAGATTTTATATGTTTCCTTTACGTCTCCAGTTTCCTAGAATTTCGTTAGAGTTATTCTGCATTTGACCAGTTACTTAATTTAAATTGCCTTAGTGCCGCGAAACTTTGTATTATATTACTTCTGTATTCTGTATATTTATATTACTTCTGTTTAAGACTCTAACAGACATTTTTGCAAGGTAGAACTCTTTTCTCTGCTAGTTGGTTTGGCACCTCACGGTTGACCTGAACTTCGTTACTAACTCATTATTTCAGTAACAAATAAAATTCCGCTGTTTGACTATGCTAAAATTGAAATATTTTCTGTGAGGAAATTTCTTGACTTGGCACCGTAAAAATGTGGAAAATCGTCATTTTGGATTTTTCTTTAACCTTGGTGACCTTGTTTTTCACCTGAACCTTGACCTCAAAGGACATTTTAAGATCAACTTTATAGTTTCAAATAGAAACTTTTATATTTTCAACTTCAGATTCTGAAAGAGAGGGAAATTTTACTTTCAAATATGTAGTTCCATGTTAAGGGTTAAAGTGACCCTGCGGTCATAATCTCTGTTTATTTGACTGTAGACCAGACTTTCTCTTAGCATTTTTCTTCCAGGGTTGCCACCTGATAGCCAGAGAAAAATTATAAACCGCTTATCATCAAACATTTTTCTAAACTTCGAATTTTTCAAAATATCCAGAAACTTTTAACAGAGATGGGGACAAAATGGAAAATGGGATAAATACCAAATCGGGACCAAGTGCGATAAACTAATGTCACTACCCCACCACCTTCGCTGACCTCCAGTTACATTTAATAAAAGTTTTCAATCTTTTGTAGTTTATTAAATTAATTATGAATTTTGGTGACAGAATTACTATTATTTACGCAAAAGAGATACCAGAATCCTCATTTCCATGCTGACTTGTCATCGATGACAGGTTGTCATTTGCGTTCGAATAGTTTCTGAAACAGCAATAATATACGGATGAACGATATTGCATTTTCGCTTTAACTAAATGACAGTGACGAATTGTGAATTACTTGAATAGCAAAAATTTAACAATTTAATAATTACATTGAAGTTCATTAAAAATTAACATCAAACAAACTTTGAATATTTTTCAAATAAACAATATGTTCTGATGGTAATTTTTTTCTAATTGTGTAAGAGAAAACAATAAAAACTAAAGTACGGAGCTTGTAAAAACTTCCTCGACGTATGTGATGCGTGAAATGCGTCCGTCCGCGTCGCTCCGGTGGCGCGAGCGTCTTCCGGTGATGCCACGTTCTGTTTTTGCCAAATTCCATTAGCGGCGACGTTACGCGCGGGCGATCCTCCGGAAAAAAGGCGCGCGCGCCATCGCGAAAACAAGGCGGCCGGGTGAAGCTTTCGACGTTCGATGAGTAATGCTCCGCTGATTCGACGGTTCGAAACGCGCTTTTTATCCCTCGCGCCCTTATACCTCGCCGCAAAGTTTCCTCACAGCGAAATTCTCGCCATTCGCGGATCCGCGCTTGGAGCTACTTTTTTTTTGTTTCGCCCGTCGAACGCCGGCTTTAATGACGTCGCCGACTTTTTCCGCCACGTTTAAAATTGGCAGTTCGCGGTGGCTGGCGGATGCATTTTTTTTGTTGCACCTCTAGTCTCGCCCGCGGATTTACCGCGGATTTATTTGGAGCCTCGCTCTATTCGGGCAGCTGAAAAATTGGAAAAGTACTAACGGTTTTGACGTTATTTCGCGAAGCGCCGCGCTACAATGACCGGACGGTGATGTCGCCGACCACCGCGCAAGCAACTTTTCACAACTTTTATTTTTTGCGCGGAAAAATCGCTCGTTATGTAAAAAACCAATGCAATTCATACACTTCGCGTTAAAAAGGGTCGTGCATTTTTTAATTAAAACTTCTCGGATTTGATTTTACAACTTTAAAAATAATCCTCTGTTAAAATGCCTTTCAGTATAACTGAAGTTAATAGACAGAGTGGATGAGAGAGAGGGAAAGATCTCAATTAATGTGCGTATGTATCAAGTTGCATAATAAAGGGAGTTAACTATAGCGCAAGAGGCCATAAATATCGACCCACCGAATTATTCGGATAAGCTATCCAAGTATTCGAATGCGTCGGCTCCACATTTTACTTCCTATCCACGGGCAACTGCGTCGAAAAGGAATACACTGCTAATCGTAATTCTGTGAATTGGCGGCCCTCTTCGACTTTTGGGTGACTTCCCTTTTTTTCGTTGTCAAAGAAGGAAAAATGCGCTGGAGGGTCGTAAAGAAAGAGGAATGAATCCGGGGGCTTTGTGCGGGTGAGCAAGTCTCCTGGTGCACGTCGAAAGTGTTGCCACTTTCAATTGAGTGCCCGTGAGCTCGAGTGGAAGTGTGAGTTTCTTGGGGGAGTTCCCGGTATCCGTCTTCCCAGAGGTACTTACCGCGAGATCGGGCGCGCCGCCCGATGCTATTTTTTAACAAGTCGATGCCGGACGTTACGTACTTGACTCGCTGAGTTAATGGCTCGCGTTCCACTCCTTTATGATGCTCACTCTTGTGTCCTTTTGAGGTAAACGGTATATGGGCTTTTAAACGATCTACTATCGGCTTTTTTACGATTATTTATTATACGAAGTCTCTTTTTCTTAATATTTTGTTTTGCGTTGAAATATTAGGCACTGAATCATGTCCCCAACTATTGGGTTCAGCTTGACAAATGATGTACAACTATTGCAGGGCAGCATATAATTTACAAGTTTTTCTGCAAATTAGATCCAAAATAATAAAGCCTAACTTTTAAGTAAAAAGCGAAAAAGATTTCTATAATTAGACGCTTCATTTGATGTAAGAAAAACTCTGCTATGATTTTCTTCTTGGATTTTACTTTTTATGTTATTTATTCTTTTACATATTTTTGAACATGTATTTTATATAAAAGCTAAAATATGAATTAGTATTTTAAAAATAGATTAATGATCGTACCTCAAATGGTGTGTTACTCGAATGACTATTCAATCGAGTAAACATCCCTTTTACCTTCTTAATTCCGAATTTTATCCGTAGAAACGCAAACAAAATAAAAAATGAGCCTTTTCACCTCGAAGATATAAATGTTCGGGTAAATAGCTTTCTCCCTAACCGCGGAGGTTAATCGCAGAGAAAAAGGAATGCAAATCAATTTCCAAAGGCATAGAAGGCAGATCCCGGTTCTCGGGCATTTGTGTACACACCGGGCGGGTCGTGAAAAAGGGAATGATAAAAATAAAAACGTACGGTCGAAAACCGGCGGAAGATCCGTTCTCGGTTTTATCCTCACCGTATCCGAATTTATGGAAGGCACCGTATTGACCAGTCTTCTCTATTTTCCTCCCGAGTTTTCTCTCTATCCCCATTTCTCCCCCTTGCATTTTTTCCCCCAAGCTCCTCGATCGGACAATCGCCGCTCGGCTTAAAGCGATCCCCCTCTATTTTCAGTTTTTTTTCGGTACGGAGCCTCGCGGTGACGGCGCAAGTGCGCCAATTTTAACGGCGAAATATTTTCGATACAGTCACCTTTGAAATTCGCAGGGGCGTAGGACCGAAGGCCCACCCATGAAAATTTTTACGGTCGCTTTACGACGCGGCTGACATATTTTTAGGAAAGGCCGATCGGCCGGAACGGCGAACCGTTGTTTACCGGCGCTATGAATTTTTTAGAGGCTTTCGTTTTTACGCTGCTCGAGCGATCCCGGAGGCTTTTACGAGCGGCGCGCGTATCATTTTGGCCCACTGATAATAAATTTTATTTTAATGTCAGCGTAGATTGTATCCCGCCTGATTGATCGGCTAATAAAATTTACTTTAGTCTAGGATATTTATTGGGAAAATTAGAACAGTTTTTCAATTTAGGCAACTGGAAGTAATTTAAGTATTAGAGAAATAATTATTCTAAGGATTATATAGAAAATTTTTAAGAACTTGGTCAAGTTTAACATGCTTTACTCGAAGCATATTCAAAAAAGTTTTCATAAACGCACAGCTTATGTAACTAAGGATAAAAATTTATAAGTATTCTTTCAACAAATTCCTAAAAAATGACTACTACTATTATTAATTCACTGAATTAAATATCGAAACAATTTCTATACAAAAGTATTCAAACCGTAACAAATCAAGTATTGCGTGGAATAAGGAAATAGCAGAGCAGGTGGTGTCGAGCAAACTCTGTGAGTTCGTAACCCACTAATCCGTAACCTAAATCGGCTTTCTGTTCATACGGATGTTTAAGATTAGGTTGAGCCGATTATAATAACCCATCACACTGAAATTTCCACTCACCTCCATTTTTACTTTCAACTTTTTCTTCTTTCTATTTTTTATATCCTACAGTCTACACAATAAGAATTTTGAATAAAATAAAAATTTACTTTTTTTCTTTTGATCAGAAAATTAACAAATAATTTTTTACAATATGTTAAGAAATTAAAAGACTTTAATGCAATACTCATACTTATCTCGATCTCGGTATACTAACAGATTATGATTGAAAATCATCTTATTAGATTCATTGACGTGTCATTGCTAGATGAATAGATTGAACCCCCACAAACAACAAGGATTAATATGTATGATCGTTTCTGGACTTGGCCCATTTGTTTCATGCCACAATTTCAATTTCATGCCACTTTGTTCGGTTCGTACGTTAACATGTAAATTGCGGAATTCACCAGTGAACACAAAGCAAGCGACGCGCAAAACTAAGTATGTACGAAAGCGCGCGCGTCTCGTACCCCGTTCCACAGTAAAGGGAATTCGTTATGTGTTCTCGGCGCTGATGCTCAAGTGCCTAATTTACGGTCTTGCATAAAGGAGCGCGCAATCTCCTACTGGCGTTTCCGGTGACCTCGAGCGATTTGCACGGGGGAACGTATGGTTGCATTTGACGTTTGATTCACAGGTAGAAGATTTACAGCTTAATTTAAGCCCAACTCTATCGGCGTTAATCTTCGCGTTTCGCAATTAATGTTGCAAGGCAAATGCCATCAAGATTCCCTTTTAAAGGTTGTAATTATTTAACTTATTGAGCGGCAATGCTTCTGGAAGAGCAATTCAAGAAATTAATGTCCGGTGATATAAATCAGATCATTAAATTAAAGCTCAATTTGACACTGCGAGTGTTGCCGAGCATAAAAAAGAAAATATCACCTTTTTACTTCGAGCTTGTAACTCCCGCTCCGCTTAAATCTAGATCGTTTATCTTGCCTATTGTCCTGTTCGACCCTTACGAGTTATTAATTCCCCCGTCATCATCTTCCAGTTCCAACTCTCGTTTCCCCAAAAATAGCCTCTTTCGATCCCTCCCTCCTTATTATCCAACTAATTCATTGTTGTTATTCCATGACTTTGCTCTCGTTGACCGTCCACATTTGTGTACACGTGCAAAGCCTCCCAAGAGGAAATGAGGAAAAATGTGAATTGACTCTAGATTCAAGAGTACAATGTCTTCCTCTGAATGCAATCAAATAAAATATGCATTGATATTAAGTAAATGTGGGTGGATTATATGTACACTCTTCATAACAAAACATTTTCCTTAATAGCATAACTATGGAAGTAGAATAGTAGTATGGAAGGTTAATCCTCAGTATACTTCGTAACCGATAATGCACAATATCACCGTTTAATTGGAACTAGTCTTAAGTTAGTTGATAGGTTCCAATGCCACATTGAGCATTGATTAAGGTATTTGTGTTAGGGTATGTCAACCGTCTTCACAGCTAGTCAAATAACAAATATGCTATGAAATAATTCAATCAACACCTATCAATGTAAATTCAAATAAATGAAAATTAGTTTCTATCAGAATAGAACTAGTACAGAATTAAACTAGTACATTGAGAAAACCTTTCTTTATGACAACTAAAAATTCACAAGTTTCCCCGCAACAAAGATCGAGTCGTTCAGCGCAGATAATCGCAATTGATCGCTGGACGTAACTACCTTAAGTAGAAGCCGATGCCCTTCTGGTGGATGCGACGAGGAGGCATGAATCCGATGCCGTTGGAACTCAAATTGACCAAGACAAGGGTCGTGCGTTTTGGGATGCGCCGCTGGAGTTTCCACATGCGCGTCCCGCTACACGTACGAGGGAGCCGACGCATACTTGGCTGGCGCTCAGTCCTGTCCTACATACACCTAATTGCTTGCTGTATAGAGAGCAATTGTCGTCAATTGACGCACACGCGTTCGAGGTGATCCCTGGCTGAAATTGATCGCTCGGCCCTGATCGCGACGCGTTGTTTAAGTATGCACTGGTCTGGATTACGCCACGCTGCACTTTTCATCGCGGGCGCCGTTGCAATCGTCCCCGGAATACTGGATCCAAAGGTCTGAATCCGGTGAAGTGATTCGATGGCAGGGGATGAATTCGGAAATCGATCGAGAACATTCGAACGCTTTTTCGCCTTGGAAAGCCAAGCGCGGCACGTTTCGCGAGGTTTACGAATACCAAATGAATTCAGGCAACACACGAAGCACAACTTGGCCCTGCTGGCTCGGTCTCAATACATGCGAGACCGAACTCGATCATGCGAATACACCAATCCATCCTTCAGTGGTATACAGAGAGTTAGGTATCCCTCTCTCTCTCTCTCTCTCTCTCTCTCTCTCTGTATCTATCTCTCTCATCCTGGCAGTTTCACGCTCGAAAGGCGAATTCGCTAATACACGGAGCGGCCCTCTCCTCTGCGTCTTCTTGGTGAATGTGTACCGGACTGTTTTCGCGTCCACAAACAGAGGGATCGTGAGAGCGAGAAGAGCACACGAGGGAGGGAACCGCGTCATCGAACGGAATCGTCGAATGTCGGGAGCCCGTGTATTTATGTGCCGGGTAAATGGTTCGTCGGGACGGAAAGCCAATTAAAGTGCAAATGCATATGGAAATTCGAGCGGGGTGGAAACTGACCGGGAAAACAGTGCGTTTAAGTGGGTCTACGATCTTCGCTCTTGCGCAAATGTTCAGCTCGCTCATCGACGCTACCTGACACGATGTGCTTATATTTGCATAGAAAATTGGATCGCCATTCCTAACCGGTAAATTCAGGTCGATCGCTCTCCTTGGCATTGAATTGCTTTTAAATCCAGATGTTTTGGACCGGCATTTTACTACTATCGATGTTAAATATAAACTTTGTTAAATTGACAAAAATCTTTGTGATTATATTAGTGATAAATTTTGGTGAATGAATCTTTTAAAAAACAGTCATACGTAGTTGTATGGTATAAAAGTGGAGGCCACACAGGCAAACAATTAGTTTGTGTTCACGATTAACATAGCTATTAACCCCTTGACTGGCAGGGCTTTTGCAATATTTCGTGCCAAAACTGGTAGCCGCAATGACTTAGTCTAGTTATGGGAAAACTATGTTTCTAAGGGTTTTTGTGATCGCTGAATTCATTTCAAGGGTTATTTTTTTCATGTGGTACCTACAAGGGGCTGGAAAAGGGGTTTTCTTCTATTTTCATCTTGGTGAAGTTTTACCTTAAAATGCTAAAAATGGTTTAAAGTTAGGAATATCTTCCACCAATAATTTAGCGTACTATTTACTAAACCGATTGGAAATTATTCTACATTTATCAAGTTTTATTTATCATTAAGTCGTTCTCCTAGTAACTATCTAACTTCTTTTTAAAAAAGTGATACAAAAAAGGGGAGAAGGTATGAAACGTTGCATTTGCGAAAAATCGGCGAACGGCTGAAATGCCGCATAAGGGGGAAATTCGCGGAAGCGGAATTCGTCCATCATACGCGCATTAATACGCCGCCGGTCGTCGATGCATTCACGAGCGGCGTAGACGAGACCGAGCCGGGAAGCGGATTCGCCGCAATCGCATATCCGGCGCTCCCGGCCCTCGTCGTTAGATTGACTTGTAACGCGGCCTCGCTCTCTCCGGTCCCTATATTATAGTCCGCGCGCGGGGGCAGATGAAATTGAATCCTGGCGCCCCGCGGCCCGCACTTCGCCGCCAGACATTCATTTGCCTAAGCGCGATTGTGTGCCTTCAGATCAATCTGGCTTTACGCCGTGCCGATGATTATTCCTGTTTACTTTCTGACCTAACGGTTTTCTGAGTCTCGCGCTGCCGCTCTGTCTTTCAACCTCGCATTAAACAAATTTATTGGAATTAGGTTATATCAATTATATTGTGGTTTAATACTTCGCCGTTAGAAATTAACGCAGGTCAGCATTTATTAACAAAATTAATTAAGGCAGTTCACCACCTTTGAAATTTCTCTTAATAAAATGTTCGTTTTATAAATAATTTGAATACCCCTTACGAAAAATTCATAATATTTAATATTTAATGATAGGGAACAGCTTGAAAACAATTAATATAATAATTTGAATAAAAGCTTTCTATCATCCTTTCGACATTTTTTTATCTCGATATTCGTGTGTATGCGCGGAGTCGCTCACCGGAGAATTTCTACCGAGCAAATTGTGTTAGCGAGGGGACGAGTAACGAGGCGTCGCTGTCCCTCTCGCGTGGATCGCGACCGATTCTCTGTCTCGCGGGGATAATGGATGACCTCTGAAAAGGCCTTCGCCGCACCATCGCCATTTTCTCTCCATTATCCCTTGGTAATGCATTCACCATGCGCTCAGGTATCAATCGGGATATTCGCTTCGTCGAGCCCCGTCAAATTTTGTATTTCTTTTAGAATGTTGTACACCGTATAAAATATTTACATAATATTTTCCATTTTTATTATTCCAACAAGACGACATTCGCAATATTGATAAAGGTAAGGCAAAAAATGTATCACAATAGATACAGCGTCTTTACGGGATTCACAATGACTTACGTAACTGTTTATACAATTGGCTATTACAGAATGAATGTATTTTTATTTATTATAATACTTGCTGTTATAATAATACCGTAATAAAAATAACAATAAAATCGATAAGTATAATAACGGTACTTGAATGAACAATCGGGTTTGTCGTAAAGAAAGACGAAATGGATATTACTGTAGTATGCGGTACACTCGATATCATCAGCGACATCATTACTGAGAATAAAGTGGCACGAAGGCAAAGAAATGTATCCAAATCTGTGCCTCGGCTACCAAATCAATTACACAAAAGGCAATTTTGTTCCGCACAATTACTTGACGTAAGGCCGTCTTTCCTCAGGAAAGTTACTGATGTCTCCAAACTAACTGCCGATGCTTATCCTTGATTCGTCTTAATCTCTTTTATGTCTCGAGGATTTCAGCTCGCCGCCGCTCCCGCATCCAGTTTCCGCACCCTAATTCCGCCTTCTTTTTCCTTATTCTCCTCTTGCTTTTTCATCCTTCTGATTGAGCTGTATGAGCAAATTAAAGTGTCCAATAATTGAAAGTACTTTGAAGCGCTCAAAACGCTTATTCTACAATAAATTGCTTTGGCTCCTTATTTTCTTCAATCGCTTTGCTACTTATTATCAATTGCTCCTTTTTTTCACCAACAAGTGTTTATTTTAGCAGAGAGTATGTGTATTCAATGCCTCCGTTTGTTGTTAATGGAATCCTGTAGGTGTTGTTAAAGAGAAAAAATAGTTCGATAAAATTATTGTTTCTGGTAATTCTGAATTTGATTAAGTTGACAACAATTACCAACTATCATTGAAACAAACATTCAGAAAAGATGTAATTTTGTCCATTTATGTGACAATTTTCATTTTTATTAAAAGGGTAAACAGTTTTAAATAAATTGAAAGTATCCCTCTAATTTAATTTGATGTAACCACTCCGCTCCCCGTATGCATTATTGGAGAAATGCTGAAAAAGTATAGGCAATGAAGCCGGGCAATAATCGTTAATTAAAAACAAAAAGATCGATCGTTTTTAACTTTAAAATCTGTCCGATAATTCGCGCTGAAATCCAGTTGGAAAATGCATCAGTCGAGGTCCGAAATACATTTCACCGGGTGAGAGAGCGAACGACCGCAATAAAGTTCGCTTTATTTTTACTGTCGCCCGGCCAAGTGCCCGTCCTCCATTTTCACCTGATATTGACGTATTGGATCTCGCGCGCGTCTTTTCCTTTCCGCTTCTTTTTTTATTCGCTTTCTTCTCGCGCGACGACTCGCCGCGGAAATTTATCGGCGACCGATCGATCGATCATACGGCGCCTTTCCCAGTCGAGCAGAAAAAAGGGTCGGGGTCTCCCGATGCTTTTCATTATCGTCGTTTGAGTGACGAACGGCGCTTCGCAAATTTACTCACATTGGGAAATAGTTGATATATTTGTTTACGAATATTTAATTGATTTTATATCATAAAGTAGAATGCCAATGGAAAGATAATGTGCACAAGAATGCAAAGGTTCATATTCGCAATTAAGCGATACATATTAATGCAATCCGTGTTATTTTTCTTGATAACTTTCTTGATAAGCAACGTTTGAAAGTCGCCGTCATTTTATAAATACACGGAAAGAAAAGATTGGTTGAATGTGCTTACATCATAAGAACTTATTTTAACTTACGATTTCTCGTATAGTTCCAGCAGAATTCTCATGCAGAACCAAGTCATATTTACGCAACGCCATCTAGTAGATCCTGCTTCAGTTAAAACTACTTAACCTCAGTTGTTGTTCAGAAACAACAACTGAGGTTAAGTAGTTTTAACTGAAGCAGGATCTACTAGATAGTGTTGCGTAAATATGACTTGATTTGTTCAGTAATATGAAATATTTTTTACCAAGGTTAAGGTCATTTCCGTAGTAACTTTTGGCGCTGGATCTAATAGTGACTTTGGTTTTAACCGTATCGATGACCTTCAAGGTTATTTGAAGGTCAATTTTATTTTTCTAAATGGGAACCCCT